>BMAO01000736.1:0-33154 GCA_019973975.1 Trichonephila clavata | reverse complement strand
TGTTGTACTTCGTTCAGTTACGTATTGCTCAAAGTAAACATAAAACTTACAAACAGGCTTCGGCACTAAGGGTGCACATTTTGATGTCTCTAAGAGTTCGAGTTGATTTGCTGAAGACAGTTGCGTGATTTCAATAAAGAAAAATGTTTTCAGAATAAATTATTTTAGTACATATGATAAAATTATATAAGATTCATCATAAAAATATCTAAACCTCATATCTCAGGAAGAAATGTAATTTAAATTTCCATTACTCCCATTCATGTATATGGCGTGTTGCCATTTTCTTTATTCTAATTCAATGTATGCAACCCTTCCCCATACATCAAACAACGAATGGCAGGAATAAAGCCCTTGTGGCTAGACCGAATAAGTTCCTCTTCGTTCCTATTTTGTAATGCGTGCACTAGATTAAGGTATCCAGTTCAAATCTTCCTGTCCCCAGTCATGTAAAGGTCACTATGTCATCCTCCTTCCGTTGCCAATGGCTTGTCAGCCGAAGTGGCGACCTAAATTGAACACTATGGCAGCACTGCCCAACTCTACTGGATGGTACTGTTTTCCGTGGAGGTGGCATTAACAAAATTTCACGACTAAATATTCAAACGGTATCAGACGTTTAGCCTGATCCATTGGCGTAACCTACACCCCGCAGCCATAGACAGAGGGACCAAAACTGAGCTATACCAGCTACGTAAGATCGGCTTGAGGCCCAAAACTTGATGTAGGGGCGCTAATATTCTCCGTGCACTTCTCTGACCTGATCCACCATCTAAACAAAGGAACTGCCCACAACGTCAACGGAAAACCTTTACGTGAAATCATAACTTGACAGGGCTAGAAATTTAAAACTAGAATGATTCATTCAATCCGCTACTTGTTCTTTGGAACTTTACATTGCTATCTTCATTGCCCTTTGGATTATACTCATCGTGATATAAATCTTTAACTTCATATGAAGTTATAACACAGGAATGCTATGGCTAAACAATAGCTCTGGAAACCGACAATCGATTCCCAAAGCGAATGACTTCATGTTTTCACTGATGGCTCCCTTTTAGATAGATATCTTGGTGCTGGAGCCGGTATCTTTGTGAATTTTTAGATTTTACCTACAAATAGGTGTTTTACTATTACCTTCGATGGCGAGATAGAGTTATTGCAGTACTATAGAACCACTTCTTACTAAAACTTTAAGGTTCAATAGGACCGTAATCTCTTCTGACTGTAAATTAGCATTGGATTTTATCTCATAATTACCTATGTAATTCACAAGAGTCTTAAAATGCAGATCTGTTTTAAAGAGTTCCTCATAAAATTTCTTTCCAGTGTGTACCGGGACATTTGTGATACAGCTAGGAATGAGCATGCAGTCTTTCTGATAAGAAAGAAGCCCTCGCGATCCTAAGACCCACAAGAATTTCAACTTTTAATTCTTCAAAGCTTTTTAGTTATATAGTATGACCTTCAAATATCATTTTAAACTGGAAGCTGAGCAGATGTCGAAGGACAGGAACTAAACAACTTTGAACGAGAACCAGTCCTATGTTCCCGAAGCTTTAAAAACTGCTGTCTCCCATTTAGACTTTTGACAGGACAGGATTGCATGACGTCAAATCTCTACCGAAATTGTATCGCCGACTCACAGGACTGTTCTCTCTCTCACACTAGTCAGCCTATGAATAATGGACATTTGAACGTGTACCCTGCATAAAGGTTTTGGTGTGTTGTCCAAAATATTAGAAAGCCTATGAGCTAATGGCATGATGCTATCTGTAGCGATGAGCATTTGTAAAATAAATAAATAAACGTCACCAGGAAAACGTTCTGGCATTAACCATACTGGAGATAATTGCAGTAAATGCTGAAAAACATTCTTCATAAGGATGGTTCAGAAAGTTCATTAACAGCACAAACTTTCTCTGAGAAGGAAGAATCAGACAACCTTTCCGCAAGTCTGAAACGACAAGGGATAAGAGCCTATAACAACTGTACAGAGATATTCTTTTCTTCCCAGTTGTCTAAGGTATGTGTTCAGTGTTAAACAAATAATTCTTGTGACGCCCAGAATAACAAGTGAATATTTGTCATGAGAGGCGCTAGTGTGTAGAGTTCAGTGTACAGATAAACATTGAGAAAGAGCGTATGGAGAACATCTAATAAAATTCTTGTTGCTTCCGGTTCGTGCCATTCAATTTGTAGTGTGAATTTTAGTGTAAAGATGAGCTATATCAACAGGTGAACGACATCATGCACGGCGTTTTGGCAACTTGTGGTCGAAGGTTCATATAAAGACCCTCTAAAGTCAGTTGCTTCTCACCGAGCACACTTATATGTGCTTAAGATAATACTTAGATAAATAACTTCGTTTCATTAAGTACAGAAATTTAAATATACGCTACATTTTGGTTCAAAAATTATAGACAATTTTATATAACATGCTGAAACAATTATTCGTGCGTTTTATAGTCTTAGAGTAGGATGGTTGTTGCCTTTCTCCTGTTAAGGTGGTGTGATAACTGAAATGTGACATACTTCCAGTGTTTAGCCTTAATATAATGCTGTCAAACAAATACAATACAGGAGTTATTTAAGAGATTTTAAGTTTATTCCCCGTGTTAAACAGCAGTAAAATCATGGCTACAATTAAAGATATTATTTTGCTTCTATTCTAAATTTGCAAGAGAAGACAGAATCAAACTCAACAAAACAAATGTTTTCATTTTAGCAATGAAAATAATTTGAAACCCAAATGTCTGCTTGTGTAGCTCAAGGGCTCCACACTCTAGTTGGACAGTGATTCAGCTCTATCTTACGAAATCTGTAGTCGACATCACAAAACACAAGATCAAGCAGTTGAAATGTAAGATTTGAAACTTAACTATTTATTTTAATACTAACCCTACTCGAGATACCAGACATCAATCACTATACTTAAATAAACAAAAATGCTCTAGAAACAGAGAGTTCTGAAACACTGAAAACGATAAATTCCACCAGGCAACAGAAGAAGAGCTTTCGTTTGAAGAACATTTCGAATCAGAGTCCGAAAACTTTCCAAGAGGAAGATGATTACTCTAATAAATACCGGCCTGAATCTGGCCAAGTGTTCTCAAACTGGTAGTGAACATCTCTGCCAATTCTGTTGTCTACAAAATTATAACAGTCTATCAGCTAGAAGATTTCCCTCTCATTCATTAACTTTTAGAAACAATCTGAATAATTCACTTCCACCGTAAGAAAGTAGCAGTTAACTCTAAGATAAATCTTAAAGAATATAAGCCCCTTTAATTTTAAGAGAGAAACTTACAAGATAGCCAACTACATCCTCTTTAAAGCAACACAACCCATCAGCTAAAAGACTGTATTAGATGTCCTGCCACAGAACAATGAACAATCAAGCTACTATCATATTTTGTGGTTATCCATTTGATCTAAAGCCAGATTTACTAAATTTTTTGCTAATTTACGATACGGGGAATCTTAACTTCTTCCTGGACAGTTTTTTTTCTTTCTGTAAAGGCTTTTTCAACTGTTGCAGGAATTGAACAATAATTACGCAATGTTATTTTTACGCTTACTTAATATATAGTGGTTTTTAATCTTAAAAGCTATTCTTTCAAATATTGTGCTATTGTAAAATACATCTTTATACTTACTAGGCTTACATCTTTGGTAGTTATGAGGATACCATATAAATTCTAAAACACAATCATGATTCAGCAAACTTAATTTAAGTTTGCACTGCTCTATGCACTCCTGTTGAAAAAATGTCAAAAGTTTTGCTGTTATTTTTTTTTTCTAATTAAAAACTACACAAAAGAAAAATAGAACCGAAACAGTATTAAGTTAATATCACACATTTAAAAAAATTAATATTTATCTTAACTACGATATTGGAAAGTAATTTTAAATTCTTGATTTGATTTCTTTTGTCAAAAAATCGAATTGTAACTGAAATTATTGTACATAAAAATCGCATGAAAGTTAGAAAATACTTGGGAACCTATGCGAGTCTCCTTAAGGAGGTTTGGCACGTCCATAGGAGCACAAGTTAAATTACGTAACTTTTTCTCAAAAAACTGTTTACTTCTCATGATAAATTTTACAACAGGTTACGTGTATTATCAATAAAACTTAAGAGAAGAGTTTGGTTTCTTTGCTTAAAATTAAAATAATTATGAAATTTTCAAAAAATGTACAATATTTTCCATAAAATTTCTTTTAAAAAACCCTTATCTAAAAAGGTTTGCTAAATGTACCTAACTATCTATATTAAAATGTGTAAACGTGTTAAAAGTATGCTCACTGAGAATTTGAGGATCATATAATAAGTAGATTTTTAGAAAAAGGTACATACACTGCTGGCCACCGTAAATGCAACACCAAGAAAGACAAGAGATAGCAAAACAAAATTTATTTTGTAGATAACATGTTGACTAAGTATCAAATGATTAAAATTATTGACTTCTGTGAAGTGTGGTTCCTGTCAGAATCAGTAGCCAGAGTAGCCGCCATTGTTGGAGATCACCCCTGCCACACGCCTCGGCATTGATTCAAAGAGGTTTTGGATGTGTTTTTGGGGTACAGCAGACAAAGCAGCTTCCACACGTTTTCAAAGTTGATCTTGTGTGGCAGCTGGGGGTGTAATCTGGATCAATCGTTGAGCAACCATGGACCATATTTTTTCTATCGGCGAAAGATCCGGAGAGCGAGCCGGCCAGGGAAGCAATTCAATCTGGTGATGGATGAAGAACATTTGGGCAATGCGTTCCACGTGTGGTCGTGCATTATCGTATTGAATTATGGCTGTGGACAAGCCCTGAAGGTAGGGAAGGACAACTGGCTCCAACAACTCGGAGATGTAGCTCTGGCTGTTTAAAGTACCGCCAATGCGTACTAGAGGAGTGCGAGAGTGATATCAAATATCGCCCCATACCATAATACCCGATGCAGGACCAGTGTGGCGGTGCAAAACGCAACTGTTCAGAATCCTCTCTCAACGGTGTCTCCAGACTCGAATCCGACCATCGTGGTGTTGCAGACAGATGCGTGACTCGTCAGTAAAGATAACTTCATTTCATTCTGCCGCCCACATCCTTATTTCATCGCACCATTGGTGCGGAGACGTCTGTGGTTCTGCGTCAAGGGTAGACCAAGCAATGGACGTTTTGCGGACAGACCACTCTGCTGTAAACAGCCTCGAATGGTACGCGCACACACTGAATGATGCGTTACAGGCTCAATGTGCTGTGCTATGGTTCGTGATGTGACTGAGCGATCCTTCACTGCCATGCGCACAATTTGCCTGTCCTCACGTGAAGTGGTGCACTAAGGTGGATGCGATCGACCACGTCGTTCCGTCGTACCCTCCTGTATCCAACGGTCACATATCCGCATTACAGTTGTTTGGTTCCGTCCAACACGACTACCGATTTTCATGAAAGATAATCCACAATTTCGGTAGGCCAATATCCTTCTTCTGTCGAACTCGGATACTTGATTAAAAGCTAATCGCTGTTTTCTACGAGATATAACTGATCATTTTTTGAAAAAACCCACAAGAGAAAAACACAATTGCCGATCTTGAAATCGTCGAAGATTCCAAGCCTTAAATAGCGCTTTGAGGTGGAGACACTGGCGTGCGTGATATGTGTCTGCGCTGAAATTCTAATCATTTGCTTATCTCACCTCCCCTAATGCATGTTGTAAATTTCATGTTATTTGCGTGCCTCCTTCAGGGTGTTGCATTTACGGTGGCCAGGAGTGTAATATAAAAATTATTACATTTTGAGAATTCAGGCTTCAAAGAAAAAATTTGTAATTTTTGAGCATTTACTTTTTTTTAGTACTTTCCAGAAGTATATGAAGCATTTTCTTTACCCTCTGCTCCTACAAAAGGCTCTTCTAATTTTCCTTTTTTCAGTATTTTTAACAATTCAGTCTTTTAGAGGGGGATCTCAAGATGCTTTCGTTCGGATACACGGATTTGACGTGAGTCTAATTTTTTAAAGCATGACACACAGTTATAACTGGGTTTAATATCAGAATGTTTTAAAATCATTAATTTTGCTACATGACTCATATTGAACTGCGCAATGACCATATTTACCACAACTGTAGCTTTTTTAAGTCAACAAATGTAGATATGGAATCCCTGATCATATGGAGTTATTAAATGACTCATTTGAACAAAAAACGTGTACCCATACACTTTTATATTTCCCAATGCATTCTTATTTTTCCACTTGACTATCTTATGGTTTTGTGCTCATCAGAAACCTATGCAAGGGAAAACACAGGTGCTCTTAGCAGAGCTTATTTGATGCGCTTCAAGGAGTAAATTCATGTAAAAAAAAGAAAAGAAATTTAAAAATTCTAAATATCGTATTTTTTTATATCATATATCATTTTAAACATAAATATTTAAACTCCTAAAAAATATAAAAACGCAAAAATCTATAATTTTTCGAAAATTTATATGCCGGACCTCCTTAACGTGTTAGGCATGATTTGAATAAGTGCCCAAAACGTACTTCATTTATTCGTTATTTTTTTTATTTACTTATTCTTTTTGTAGAATAACACATAGTGGCTTGTTTATTTTTGATTACCGGAGTGGAACATATTCCAGGAAACAAGTATTATAGAAGGAATGAGCAATGCAGTTTTGAAAAGGAAACTTATATTAAGAAAGGATTTCAACTTACACATTCTTGTTCTACGTGCACCGTTTTCTAACAGGAAAAAAACAAGCACGCATTTATCCTCCTCACGATTAACACGTCACAGTAATTTGCGAAATCTTCACAGTATCGAAAAAAATAGTCCTTTTACAGTGAAATATACAGGTTTTCCCAAAAACAACACCCAAAAACTCTGCACAGCCAGATTCCTCATTGAGAGTACATAAAAATCACCACAGAACTGTAACTGTACGATCTATAGTTTTTGAAAGAGGTACGTTAAATGATAATAAATAAATAATGATTCACGATGTGGCTCCGACGTATATCTGTGTTAATGTGCGTAATTGGCTGGATATGGCATATCTCGGCTACTGGATCAGGTGTGAGAGTCCGGTTCTATGACCACCGAGATCACCAGATCTCCCATCGTTGCATTCTTTTTCCTGCGAGGCCATCTCAAGGAATTGGTGTTGCAGACGTAGTGACTGCACAAATAGACCTACTTTTGTCGACACCACGTTGCTGCGTTACTTGTGTAGCGTGCTCAAGACTGCCTCGATATGTACGGCGGGCATTTTGAACAACTACACTTTTGAATACATCCAAATACTGTTGTTGAATACGGTCAGTAGAGTACTTGCAGCGAATGTGTCGTTATATTTTTTTCTTCGCATTTCTCTAGTAAACTATGGACGGTACAGTACTGTTCTTTGACCATTTTTATGCGCTCTCAAAGAGGAATCTACCTGAGCAGAATTTGGGCGGTATTTTTCGGACACTCTGTATTGTTTAAATACTCGTGATTATTTTTCTACTTCCTTCTAGATCAGGGGTCAGTATACTAGTAGCTGTGACGCGCCGAACCAATCTAACGATGCGATTCAGTGTGTTGCATAGCTTGAAATATTTTAAACAGTTTGATTCCTGATGCAATACTTGCAGAATTGAGGTCAAGAACACAGGTTTATAGATTTATTAAATATCAATTTTAAATTGTTTAAAAATATTTATTAACATATGGCATTCAGCCATGTTAGCATATGACATGGCCGCAGGAAATCATAGATGTGCTCACTGATAGGATTTCAAGCCGTGTATCGGTTTTAAAGTTGCCAACGGTGAATTTATTACTAAATAATTTCTAAAATTTCTAACCTTTTTCTTGCCATATATTGTTGCTAAAACAATCTGTTCTTATGAATTTGTAATCGTTTGCTTATCTACTTATACACTACATACAGTTAAGTTCCGTAGTAGTATCTCGTTTCCTACTGAGGGCATATATTTTTTGTTGCCAGAGTGTATTTCGTGGGCTTATGAGCTATTAATATAAGAAATACAGTATAAATTACGCTTTAGAAGTTTTAATTAAAAAAATATGTTATTACCATTAGGTTTGTGGGTCCAGGAGAGCTGCTTTCTTCTATCTCAGTTAAATAGTCATGGCAGTCTGTTTCATACGGGTAAGGTAGAGATTTTTTAAGAACCTGTTTATTAAAATATTCAAAATTGTAAACAGAGGAGATTTTAAAAAGAACAACTTTCATCATTAAGGCTCAGTATTAATTTAAAATGCAGGAAAAATGAATACACTTTTAAGGATAAAGAAATTTTCTGTAGATCGATATTTCTTACTAATAGCAGTCGTATTGACTGCTTATCAACAGAACCCGAACTTGAAATACTTTTTCAGATAGAAAAATGCCTCAATACGAGCTATATTAACCCAAAGGTCTTAAGTTCAATGTCTGCTCCCTTCTTGTTTATAATCCATTAAAGACCTTCGTGTTGAATAATGGAAGATTATATTCATTGGGTTCAAAACTGAACCTCGTAGTCTTCCTTAGAAAACTGGCAAACAAAGGTGCTGGCTCAAATCTTGGCATTGTAATAAATTACGAGGCATGCCATAAGTAAACCACATAAAAAACTGGAACAGTTGCCTTTCGAGCCAAATCAATATTTACAACCTACTCTAATTTTACTATTAGAGAATAATATACTTTAATGTAATACTCTTTACAGTTTGAATAAACACTGACGTATCTTGGGATATGAAAGAAGTTCCATGTTTCATCCCTACATTTGAATAATAACTTTTTTTCACTTTGTGACGAGATATTCTCACTAATCCTCTTGGGGCCGCCCATCCGGTATAGTGGTCAGTGAAGCTAACTGCGGTGCCGCAGGGACTGGGCTCGAATCCCGGAGAAGGCATGGATGTTTGTGTTGTAATCCTTTTCTTCTGTCTGTGTTGTTTACCCCCGTGTTATACGTTCGGTGGTGCACGGGGTTTATAAATGTTAAAAAAAATCCTCTTGGGGAAACTTTAGTTCTAGCATTTATACTAATTCACAGCCTTTCAAGAAAAACACGAGATACATATACGTTAATTAGTTCGATTATATAAAGCCTATATTATATATATATATAGGTTTTGTCGATGTAAAAGAGAGAAAGAGCCCTGAAGCCGTCAAGTAAGTGTGAACACTAAAGAATTTACTTCACAAACTTAGCGCGCGTTTAAAAGGTAATTTCTGAGATTAAATTATTAGATTGAAGAGTTAAGATAGTAGATTCAGAATCGACCAGAGGTTCATTAGTGATTGTTCTCCTTATCTATTTCTGGTAGTCGGATTTACTTAGAATTGAATATTAGGACTAATCGACGCTTCAGAGATCACTCCTAGGTTTCTTCTTATAATTTAACTTGTGATTGTTTAATTGGTTGTTCAAAGTTGAATAAATCTAATTGTTACTATGGCGTTTGTTGGTGATGCTATGTTTCCCCCCCCCCAAACCTAGAGACGCGCTGCACAGAGGGAGAGGGGTCCCAGTTAGGACACCTCCCCCACAATGGCACCCGACGGGATTGTCCGATGGACATATTTCCCTTCACCCCGAGATGGGAGTCGGATCCAATTTTAGGCTCTTGCCTGATATTTGTTTCTCTTGAGTTGAGAACATAGAGAAAGTTTTAGAATGTATTGACAGTAATGTTAAATTTTTTGAGATACCTAGCAATTTGGCATGTTCTTATCTCAAAGGGCGTCTCCGAGGACCTGCGTTGTACTGGTTCGAGGCATTTGGTTCATCGTTAGTGAAGGGGAATGCCATGGATTTCGCGCAATTAAAAGAGGCGTTGACGGAAAATTTCTCAGTGGTTAGGAATGAGACTGAATTGGAATTCAGGTTCTATTCGTCTTATCAGGGTCACGGTCAGGCACCATCAGACTTCATTTATATCTTATTTAAAATACACAAAAGGCTGGGACTAAATATGTTGGAAGCAAATTTAATCGATCACATTATTGCCCGTTTGGAACCACAGTTGATAGAATACATCGAGATTCGAAATCCAACTTCTCAATTGCAGTTACTTCAAATGATAAATAAATATGAGGATAGATATTTGAGGAGAGACCACCAGGGTTCGTGTAATAATAATAGTGAAAGACGAGTTTGAGGTCTACAGAAGGTCGTACAAGTAGAAATTGGAGAGAAGCAGGGGTAGTTGAAAGTCAAAATGACAGAAGAGATGGTTATAGAATTTCATATGGGACTAGACCCCAGAGGAACCATGCTAACCAAGGGTTCGAGAACACGAACCGCATTGATAGGAATGATCGCGGGTTCGAGAATCGTGGTGGACAGTTTCAGTTTAGAAATACGGGCCCGAGTGATAATTTTGACCGAGGAGTGAATAATCATTGGAATAGGGGTAGTCATAAAAATTTACACTTTTTAAGCGTTCGAAATCAGGATCGATCACAGGTTGAAGAGAAACCTCCTATAAGGCTTTCTGCTTTACGGATGTCACCTGTGGAACTTCCGTACGTTCCCATTTTAGTTAATGAGATTTTCACGAAGGCATTATGGGATATTGGGGCCGAGAAGTCGTTCATCTCTGAAAAAACGTACCAGTCATCTTTTTCTTATAAGCCTGTTAAAAAATCAAACACAAAAGTAGTAACGGCTCAAGGTACTTGTTGTAAGAATGTAGGAACGGTAGAATTGGAGATCCGAATTTGGGAATTTAAGAAAAAGTGGAATTTTCATATATATTAGCGATTCTAGAATAACCTTGCATTTTAGGTATCGATTTTATTAGAGAATCAAAAATAACAATGAATTTCGATGAAAAGTTATTAGCGATTCCGGATTCTCAAATTGAAGAAATAAAAATCAATGAGGGGAATTTAGAAATTGATGTTTCAAATACGAAACTCGAGGAAAGTCAAAAGAGAGAATTAAAATCGTTATTTAATAGTTTTAAGGGGTTGTTTTCAGACAGACCGAGACTTAATCATGTATTATATCATGAAATCGATACGGGTGATAGCGCTCCGGTAGTATCTAGACCGTATAGGTGTGACAGGGTTACGCAAGGTATCATAGATTATCACGTAGACAAAATGCTACGAGAGGGCACCGTTGTACAAATTCAATCTGCTTACGCATCTCCTGTTGTAATGTGTCGTAAGAAGAACGGATTACCTCCCGATAATCCGGAAGCTTACAGATTTGCGGTGGATTATCGCAAACTTAATATGGTAACTAGGTACCCTAGATATCATTTACCACTTATTGAGCATTGAATCACCAATATTCCTCACACGAAGATAATGAGTACGTTGGATCTCCGCACCGGCTATTTTCAATCGGCAGTAAACCCCAGGGATGTAGTCAAAACTGCTTTTGTGACGAAAAACGGAACTTATGCGTTTAAGCGCATGCCATTCGGCCTATCAGGGGCAGCGCCAAATTTTCATAAAGCAATTGATTTAATCCTAAAACCGTATTAGGGAAGTATGTGCAAGTATATATGGATGACGTGATCATCGCGTCTCCATCATTCGCATATCACGTGGAACATTTAAAGGAAGTATTTAGGTTATTGCAGGAAGCAGGGTTGACATTGAACAAAGATAAGTGCAATTTTGGTTGTGAGAAATGAAAATACTTGGGCCTAGTTATTAGCAAAGACGGGATTGCTACTGATCAGTCTAAAATTAAGGCAATACTGGAAATGAAATCACCAAAGAATATTCGAGAAGTATCAAAATTTCTCGGAAAGACCCAATGGTATCAAAAATTTATTAACGGTTACGCAGATCTCTGCGAACCATTATATGAAATGGAAAAAAGGGTACGAAATTTAATGGGTCGGAAGAGTCGCAAATTGCTTTTGAATCGATCAAACGTGCAATTACGGAAGCGCCTGTACTAAAATTACCGAATTTTAATGTACAATTTGAGCTTTTTACTGACGCTAGTTCTATTGGGAGTGGAGCTGGTGCTTACTCAAAATCAGAGACCCATCGCATATGCGTCCCGCACACTTAATGGGCTGAGCGCAATTACACGGTAACCGAGCGCGAATGTTTAGCGGTGATTTGGGCTTTAAATAAGTTTCGCACCTACTTTGGTTCGCTACCAGTAAAAGTGATCACGGATCATGCAGCATTAACAAAACTCACTAATGGTAAAAATTTATCCAGCCGAATGATTAGATGGACACTCAAGCTAGCCGAATTTAATGTTGAATGGGAACACAGGCCAGGAGCTCAAAATGTTGTGGCAGATGTGTTGTCGCGGAACCCGGTGGAAAGTTTTGAGGATGGCAATATAGCTTGTGCAGTAATTAGAGATTTGGTACTTTCGTCAAGGGAGCAATTGATTTCCGAACAAAGGCAGGACCCTGAGCTGGGTCATATTTACCGGTATTTGAAGAACCCCGATGACAGTACGGTAAATGCGGCAGTCTGCTGAAACTGGTCTCAGGGTTTTAAGTTAGTGGACGGATGGCTTGTTATTTTATGCAAAGTTCGCATCCACTCTCGGAGAAATGAGACTATATATTCCATGGCCACTACGAGGCGCGATAATGCACGAATTTCAGGATAAGCCTATGGCTGGACACCTCGGTAGGAAAAAAAGATATTTACGCGTGAAGGATGCTTGTTATTTTCCTTACATGAGGAAACTTATACATGATTACGTTTTGACATATGATACTTGTCAGAAAGTTAACTATAAGAACGCGTTACCGGCCGGTCGTCTAATACGGATTATAACTAATTATCCAAATGAAAAAGTTTCATTAGATTTGTTAGACCCTACCCAGCATCGAAACCTGAACGATATAGGTATATTTTAGTAATAACGGATCACTTTACGAAGTGGTTGAAAGTAATACCCCTCCGAAAGGCGTCCGCAAAAATAATCACCAATGCCCTGTTCGAAAATTATATTTCGCGATATGGAGCTCCAGTTAAAATTATAAGCGGCAACGGTCCTCAGTTTATATCCAAAGTTTTTGAGCATTTAAGTAATAGATTAGATATAAAGCATGTCAAAACAGTTGTGTATAGACCTCAGTCAAATAGAACGGAACGAGTTAATCGTGACTTATTACAAATGATTGCTTGTTTTGTAAATAAAAATCATGATACCTGGGACCGGTTTCTAAGAGAATTCGCGTATGCATTACGAACGGCAGTTCACGAGACCACTGGAAAAACTCCAGCAGAATTATTTTTGGGCAGGAAACTTATTACCCCGTTTCAAAAACTTGTGATGGTGACGGATGGAGCATAATTTGCTGTTAGAAATATTGAAAAGGTGTTTGAGGAAGCTAGGCAGAACACTAGAAAATGGGCGAAGTACTACAATAAGAGGAGACGCGAAGTTAACATTAAGGTCGATGATTTAGTGTTGGTTGAAACTCATCCTATAAGCTCTGCCAGTAAAAAGGTGGTAGCGAAATTTTGCCCCAAGTACGAAGGTCCTTATAGAGTCTTGAGTGTTAAAAACAATAATGTTGTAATTTGGAAGGCAGGTAGAAGAACTACAGTTAATATAGACCAAGTACGAATTTACCATCAGAGAAAAATTGATGAAGGTGTAGTGGATGTAGATAGTTCAGTTAGCAGAGGATCCGAGTATCAGTCGAGTAGCTTGGAGGATAGTCGATATGGGTTAGATCGTTCACAGGGCTTTAGGAGTAGTGAGTCAGGTGGAAGACAGGTACAGGAGAGGAAAGAGACAAGAGGTGTGGGGAATAAAAGCAATCGGAGAGCGATAATGGAGATCAGGCACGAACAGACCATGAGGCGGTGTAAGCGTGCGATCCCAGAGACACTGTCTGAGGGTCCGCACAATAAGAGAATGAAGAACCAAATTATGAGGAGGTGGAAGAGAGCGGTCCCGGAGACACTGTCCGAGGGGGAAAAGAAAAGCTACACATCGGGAGATAAACAATTAAAGGCTCCCGTCCTCCATCGCGCCGACTGAACAAGTAGGGAAGAAAAGAAGAATATATATCAATACGGTAGAGAAGCTCCAGCAAGAGGTCATCAGCAGCCAGAGGAAGAAAGGCTACTTCAGCCAAGAGAAAGACAACAGAGAAGGTCCACCCCACGCAGTTCCAGACACGGAGGAGAGTTTCATGGGAAAGCCAGGTCCAGATCTCCAGTAGGATCAGTACCAGACCAGGAAGGATCAGTCCGATCTAGAAGAGATCAAGCAGGGCGAGCTACTCATTACAATTTACGACGGTGCCGACAGTACAGACCAGGTCGCCAGGAGCCAGGGGAGAGTCTACGAAGCGGAAGGTCCACATCGTTGGAGGTTCAGATTGGAGACATCACAGAAAGGAGAGGAACAAGATATTAGCCAGGTTGTATTGTTCATTTATATTTTTACTGACAGGCCGTCAGGTGAATTTTTGCAAGAAGCAAGTCTTATTTTGTTAAAAATTACTATGCACAAAAGTCACACTACGTTGAGTGAAAAATGAACTTTTGTATACCTAAATCTATTCTAAATTGTGGAAAGCATATGTATGTTTACTTGTTTACTACGTATGAAGACTTAGCTAAGGGTGCGAGAATTTCTTGTATTGTTTGTTTATATTGAATGTTTTGAAAATTGTATATAATTGTGTATGTATCTGCATATTGATGTGTATATTAGCATATATCTGGTTTTGGGTCGCGGCGTAGATAGGAAATGAACCATAACACTAATAGCGCTGCGCGATTGGAGTAGGAGTTTTTCTTAAACCAGATGAAATTCAATTTGTAAAGTAATTGACAATTTAAAAATGTGTGAAAATTCAATGTTGTTTGTGTATGTATACAGTGTTCAAAGAATCCTTTTGTACGTCCACTGATTCAGTTCTCATTTCAGGGTGGCTGATCCTGATGTTTTGAAGATTTTGTATTGAAGAACAAATGGATGTAAAGTCAAGATATGTTTAAAATATTTAAGTTTTACAGGTTGTGTACGGCCGGGTTTTTCCCTCCAGTGGGAGGTTTCTCCTTGGTCCTCGCCCAAATGGGGTACACCTTAAATAATGAGAGTAAAAGCAGAAATCTTGGGAGTGATAAAAATTATTGAGCTAGTAGTTTTGAGCGTTTTTTTAGCGTATTGTTATGTAAAAGTTAATGCTAATCTCAAGTTTAAGATTCCTTGTTAGTATAAGAGTAAAATTTTTCAACGTAATTTCTATCGAGCCATTAAGACCCTTTTATAAATCCCTTTTTTATCTTGGAGGGGGCTGGGGTGGGACTATTCGCGAGATATTTTTACTAATCCTCTTGGGGAAACTTTGGGGCTAGCACTTATACTAATTCACAGCCTTTCAAGAAAAACGCGAGATAGATATATGTTAATTATATCGACTATATAAAGTCTAGGTTTTGTATATGTAAAAGAGAGAAGGAGCCGTGAAGCCGTCAAGTAAGTGTGAACACTAAAGAATTTACTTCACAAACTTAGCGCGCGTTTAAAAGGTAATTTCTGAGATTAAATTATTAGATTGAAGAGTTAAGATAGTAGATTCAGAATCAACCAGAGGTTCATTAGTGATTGTTCTCCTTATTTATTTCTGGTAGTTGGGTTTACTTAACTTGAATGTTAGGATTAATCGACGCTTTAGAGATCACTCCTAGGTTTCTTCTTATAATTTAACTTGTGATTGTTTAAGTGATGGCTCAAAGTGGAAAAAAACTAATTGTTATCATGGTGTTTGTTGGTGATGCTTTGTTTCCCCCCACACCTAGAGACGCGCTGGACAGAGGAAGAGGGGTTCCAGTTAGGACCCCTCCCCCACAACTTAACATTAATGAGAAAAAATTACCTTTTTTTCATTAATAGTTTTTAAATTTCAAAAATGATTAAAAAAATAAGCGGATGTATTAAAGACAACTTTCAAAATAAAATATTAACAGCAAACAAAGTATCGTGTGTTCAGGAAATGAAATGAAAAATAAATGTTATTCTATATTTTTCCTTGTGCAAATACTATGAATATATTCTTTTACTCATGTTATACATTCGAGCATATCGATAACACTGCATACTTAGTATGGGGCCTATACTCCTGTCAAAGGAGTATAGGCCCCATACTAAGGATTGGAGTACCGGTATACCAGATACCGAATACCTGTATTTCGAGCCATTTGTACAATTTTGTAAAAGCGGTATTCACAAGCTTAAATACCGGTTTTTCGGTATTTACTAGAAATTTTTTAAATTGTCTGAAATATACGTTCTGGGATCACTAACCTAACAAAATAAAATACGTTTTTGTTTTATATCTACCTAAGAGGCGAAATTAATTAGAATTTGAATATAAAATTGCATCGTACAATCAAGAGAAATGATAAAAACATTCAAGGAACTGGGTCATAACTATACTATTACACCAAAGAGCGATAATGCACACGCGCAGGATTCGTAGTCTGATATTCGTATCTGTGAAAACAAAGATGTAGCTGGGAAGAAAGTGCGTAATATTTCGATATTTTTTAAATTGGTGAATCTGTTATTCACATTGTATTTGCATATCATCATTATTTTATAAAGGAAAATGAAAAGGAGAAAAGGACTAACCAATTCAAATTTGATCAAGTTTATAGTAAATGTTCTTAAAAGTTTTTCCCACAAACCTTATCCACTTTTAGAAGAATTCGGTACAGTTATCTAAGATGATTATGATCTTAATGTTGATAGTGAAAAAGAATTGTCTCTTGAACAAAGATTAGAATTAGCAATAATTAAAAAAAATTCAACAAATCAAAATACAATACAGAAATCAGCTATTTCCAAAACCATCCGACGAGAAATCAATTTATTTTAAGATGAGAGATTTAGAGGTAAATACTTGGAAAAAGTGTATCGCATATTGATAACAATATCACCTACTAGCGTAGATGCCAAAAAGCCGGATAGCTGGTGATTTTTGCACTTAATTACGTTCCAAGCTTAATGACAGTACAATTAGAGCATTATGTTTTTAACACCACATTTCAAAAATTTGTAATAGTACCACAGAGAGAGAGAGAGAGACTAACACTTTACACTTTTTGAGTGATTTAAATAAATAAAATGTTCCACTCAACTTTTTGTGATTCTTTACATACTGTTATAATTTAAAAATTACAAATTAATTTTTTCTGATATTTAAACTTTCTAATAAAACTGGCAAATAAAACAAAGAAGCACCTGTATTTTCTTTCTTTTCCTAAAACCTCTACTACCGGTATTATGATCTAAAAATACCGAATACCGGTGTTGGACTGTTGGACCGATATTGTAATCCCTACCCCATACTCAGATTTGATTTGATTTTAATTTATGTCATGTTCTGAAGCAACATGAGTGCTTAAGGTGACAGACCACGTGATTTTGAACGGAAGTCAAGTGAAAAGGATGACATCTGAGCTGGCAAGCAGATCTCCAAATTTCTTCACCACGCCATAGGAAGACTTTGAGCCTCAATAAATTTAACGTGTCTGGAACGCGAGGAATAGGTAAGGGTGTGATTTTCTATGGGTTGAGCAGATAGAGAACTTGGTCCATGTCCTCATTTCGTAAATAGAAGAAGGTAGAAAGTTAATTCCTGATCCTGATAAGTAGATAATCTACCGATTATTCAAAATGAATTACAAGAAACGGTTCTTTTTACTTACTAATGCTTTCGTTACTTCAGATAAATTCTGTGAAGTTATAAAAATAAATCCATACTGTGATGCGATGTTGTGTTGTCTATGATGTCGCTGAGGTTTCATCCAACAGACGTCTTCTTGAGGACAGCACTTTTATTTAGAAATATTAAACGCAAATTGTAACTACCCACGCGGGCAATTTCTCTATTCTGGCCACCTCCCTAACGCGCCGGTGCCGAGAAGCTATCTATTTCAAAAACAAAGAACACATCCTTCCGGTAGGGGGACACAGTGCGCCTCCTGGTAAGAGGAGGAAACACTACACTCCCCACACACAAGATTGAAGTGTCACACACGATACTCAATCTGATAATAAAAGAAATGAGCAAGAAATATTATACATTAATAATCATACACTAAGATATAAGTAAATAGCATTATCTCACACATAAAGAAAAATATAAAAAGATAAGTATACATAACTAAATTAAGAATAGCATTTTGATATCCATAATTATACCATAATAGTCGAGAAAAACTTAAGTTTAAGGAATTCACAAAATAAACAACATTTAGTTAAAAATATTTGAAATCAAATTCTAAAAACATTAACATTTTAAAATGAAAATAGATACACAAACAATATAATGAAATACACACAAAATGAGATAAGGAAATTAATTGTTCACTAAATCTAAAAATTTTCCTTTTAAATTTGAAAGGCACACTTGTTACACTAATCGTGAGAGTGCATCAGCATGAGGCATTTTCACTCCAGGACAATGTTTAATTGCCCCATTGAACTTCTGTAGAGCGAAAGCCCATCTTTGTAGTCTCGCAGATTGTGGTGCACTCTTTGTTAAGTAAGGTAAAGGGTTATAATCAGTATAAAATTCAATTTCAGTCCCAAATACCCATACTTCGAATTTTTTTAAGCTCCACAAAATAGTAAATGCTTCTCGTTTAATAGTTGACTATGACTGTTGGGTCTTGCTTAATTTTTGACTTGCGTAAGCAATTGGGTAACACTTATCACCACATTTTTGTGACAGGCAAGTAGCTATGCCAATTTGCTATGCAACTGAATGAATGGTATACGGTTTATCAGGCACTGGAGAGTACTGCGAAATTTCTTCCACTAAAGCTTTTTTCAGAAGATGAAATGAGAAGTCATGTTTCTCAGTCCATGGAATGGGTTCAGGTACTCTCTTTTTGGTGAGTTCGGTCAATGGATACACAAGTTCAGAATATCTGGAAATATACTCACGATAGTAATTGCAAAGTCCAAGCACACTTCGAAGCTTTTTCTTCGTTTTAGGCACTGGTAAGTTGTTGATAAATGCAGTCTTTTCAGGATCTGGTTCGTGCTTACCAGAACCGATTATATGTCCCAAATATATAATTTGAGTTTTTCCAAAGGTACACTTTTTAAGGTTCACAGTGAAATTTAACTCTGAAAGTTTCGTTAAAATAGTTTCCAAATGAAGAAGATGTTCTTCCCAATTTTTGGAGAAGATTGCGATGTCATCGATGTAGGCACGTGAAAATTCTCTATAACACGATAATGCTTTGTTCATTTCACGCTGAAATGTTGCAGAAGCATTTTTCAAACTAAAACTCATAACCTTGAAGCGGTAATGTTGACGATGAGTCTTGAAAGATGTTTGCTGTCTTCCGCCATGTGTATAGCCCAGTACTCTTTCAAGAGATCTAACGTTGTGATGATATTGGCTCTTCCAATAGAATGTATGAGCTCCACTGCATCGTCCAACGGAAAATCATCAAACTCTCAGAGTTAAGAGCTGTGAAGTCAACCCAAAGTCGCAGGGCACCATCTTTCTTGTTAACGCAAACAATTGGATAGGCTATTTCTGCATCAGATTCTTCAATTAAATCGTCGTAAGTGCTTCTCTATCTGCTCATCAACTTTAATCTTCAAGGACTCTGGGATGCGATATAAGAATGGCTTCTTTCGTTCAATATTAGGCTTCAAGCGAATTCGATGAGGTCCTACTTTGGCTATTTTCACATCACTTGTGAATAGTGTACGGTGTTTTAGAAGAATTTCTAGCACTTTCTCCCTCTCAGTCTCCTTCAAATGATTCAGATTGGTTTCATGTAGAACTCTTTCAGATGTGGATCTCGATAAATTATGAGTGGGATGGATTTCTCCGAATTCATGGTCATCTTCAAAAATAACCCCAACTGCAAGCAAACGAGGATGATATTTCCTGATCTTATTCACGTGAACATGTCTTACAGTTCCATCAGGCAGTTTAACTTTATATGAATGGGGTGTATGGTGTTGAATTATCTCTCCAGGTCCAGTCCATCTAGCATAGATCTTATTGTTAGAATCTGGTATCAGCAAAACAACTTGTTCTCCGATGCTAAAATTCTTTACAGATGACCTCCTGTTGAAGTAATCTCCATAATTTTTTTTTCTGAGCAGCAGTTAAAGATGCACTATCAGCAGCTTTTTCCATCTTAATCTTTGTTTCCTGAAGGTAATCAGCAGCTGACTTGGAAATGTTCGTTGGAAGATATATTTCGCCTGCCCAGGATGATTTGAGAATAGCCAACGGCCCTCGAGCTTCTCTGCCATAAAGTAACCTAAATGGTGATACACCGGTGGTAGTGTTTGTTACTTCACGGTATGCAAACAACAGAAAAGGTAATTGTCGATCCCAGTTTCTTGGATCTTCACAAACAACGTGATGAAGCATGACCTTCAACACCCTATTCCATCTTTCAACTAGTCCGTTACTGGCCGGATAGCCAGGACAGGAATACCTAGGACTAGATCCAATCCTTTTGTAAATTTTTGGGTTAGAGCCAACTTGAAATTTGTGCCTTGATCACTGGCAATTATACTCGGAATTCCAGTCCTTGAGAATACACTATCTGACCAAAAGTATCCGGACACTCAGTGGTATGGACTTATAGCGTCCTGAGGCACATATTAATATGATGTTGGTCCTCTTTTTGCATGGATGACAGCCTGTACACGTTGGGGAAGACTTTCAACCAATTTTTGATAGGTGACCATAGGAATTGCCTTCCAGGCGTCCATCACAGCTGAAGTGAGTGCTTGCAGTGAGGATGGTCGATTTACCTGGCTACGTAATCTGCTCTCTAATTCGTCCCAAAGGTGTTCTATGGGATTTAGATCGGGGCTCTGAGAAGGCCAGTCCAGTTTTTGAACACCCATTTAGTCAAACCACGTCTGTGCAAGCCTCGATGTGTGAATGGAGCAGTTATCCTGCTGGAATAGAAATGGGCCTTTACCGAAATATTGCCATGGAGTTGGGAGTGCAGCATTGTCCAGAATGTCCACATACATCTCAGAGTTCATGTTTCCAATCACAGGAACTAAAGGAACCAGGCCAAACCACGAGAAACACCCCCACACCATTATGATTCCACCACCAAACTTAACAGTCGGCACAATGCAGTCACTAAAGAAACGTTCGCTGGGCATCTGCCAAACCCAGACGCGTTCAACCGATTGCCAGACTGTAAAGTGAGATTCATCACTCCAAAAAACAGTTTTCCACATGTCCACAGTCCAATGACGGTGAGCTCTACACCATTGCAATTGATGCTTCGCATTCTGTGGTGTGATGTTTGGCTTATGAGCGGCTGCACGACCATGGAATCCCAAGTTTTTTAACTCTCGATGGACAGTCCTGCTGCTAACACTAATTCCTGATGAACTTTGGAACTCCTGAGAAATTTCCACCAACGAGGACTTGCGATTTTGTTTCACTACCCTTTTCAGAGTTCTGCGGCTGCGTTCACCAAGTATTTTTGGCCTACCGGTTCGTTTTTCTGCCGTTTCACTGCCTCGTGTTTTCACAATTACATGACTCACAATGGATTTACGCTTGTGTAGAATGTCCGCAATCTCACGAACTGATTTCCCACAAAGGTGGCATCCCACTATACTGCCACGATCAAACTCATTAAGCTCCTTTGACTTACTCATTGCCTCACAAACGCATAAATACAATCTGACAAACCATTACCAACACTTTTATAGTTTCAATTACGTATCAAATTGCGTCACTCAACAGAACCACTTTTTTAAGGAATGTCCGGATACTTTTGGCCAGATAGTGTATTTGCAATAGAGAGTCACATGCAGTTTTGGCTGTAAGTGATCTAAGTGGTACTGCCTCAGGCCAACGTGTGTGCTGATCCATCATACAAAAAACATATTTATACCCTCTACCCAATGGTGGTTGAATAGGTCCGATTGCATCAATGTTCACTATCTCAAAGGGAAGCTCAGGCCGGACAATAGATGTAATGGGAGCTCTATCTCCAATTTTCTAAGATTTCCGAAGCTGACACCCTTTGCATGTCTGGACAAATTCAGCAATTTCCCTAGACACTAGCTTTCATGGCCCGGCGTTGCACGGGTTTTCTCTACTTTTATAAATTTTCCGTTTCCTTCACCAAATCAGCATGACCAATATTCTTTTTCGAAATTACTTTGGCTTCTATGTTTTTTCCCCCTCCGCGAAGCCCGGCGTTGCACGGGCTTTTACCAAGTGTATATCTTAATCCCCATGAGAAGTTCCTCTTTCCCTCATGACGCCAGAACTTCTGTGTGGGTTTGTGCACGTACGATGTGAGTGCATGGCCCGGCATCGCTCGGGCTTTCTCGTTTAACATTTCCCCTTCCCTTCAATAAATCAGCAATTCCAATTTTCTTTTTCGAAATTAGTTTGACTTCCTTATTTTCTCCCCCCCCCCGCCGCGCTTAGCCCGAAGTTGTACGGGTTTTTACCGAGTGAATTACTTAATCACCAACCGGAATATCCTGTTTCTGTCAGGATGACAACACTTCTGTGTGTGTGCACGCATGTAATGTGAGTGATTTCCATAACAATGTCATTAAATTTCCCGTTCTCGAAATTTGTTCACTTCTTTTCGTTGTGAGACGGGTTTCATTTCTTTCCATTTAACCCGGCGTTGCATGAACATATTGCCATGGAAATTCCCCTTTCCTTTATCGAAGTCCCTCGTAAATGTGTGATTTATATATATTAATATCATAGATTACAATTCCCTTTTTCGAAAAAAATATCTTCCAGATCTTACTGATGTCAAACAGGTTTCTTTTCTCTCCCTTTCTACAACACGGTGTCGCAGTGGCTTTTTTGAGTGTAGAACTGTTTTCCCCCTTACCCTCCCCTCAGATATAAGATTTATCTTCAAATTTCTATTAGTGACTTGAAAAACAATATTGCTTTAGTAAAAAAAAAAAAATAAATTTAAACAATATAAAGAAAACTATTCTGATGCTTGATTATAAAAAAAGTCATCATTTTTTTATAATACATAGTTTTTAGGAATCTAAAATAATAAAAATAATTGCAGGTTTTCATTAATCAATCAATCGTTACTTACAGTTAGCTTAAAAATGTCTCTAGAACGTATTTTTATCCTAAATAATAGGCGATATATACTTTTTATTAACAAATAATTAATTTAGTATTAAATAATAGAAACATTCCTTTGATTTAAAAAAAATATGTTAATTTAAATTCATTATCAATAAATACTAATGAAAAAAATCTACAGATAGCTCTTGAAACGTTTGATGTTTGATTAAACATATAAGTGTTAAAAATCTACTTTTGGGGGAAAACCTAGTTATATGCTAACATTCACTGAAAAAAAACATTCAAAAAGAAAATAATACTATTTGATAAAAACATTAAATTTTTTTATTTTAATTTTATAGTTTTTGATTCCACTCTGTGTTAATTAAATTATTTAAACACGTATCTGCGAAAATCAGTATATTATACAAAATAACTTATTAATTATTTTATAATAAAATTGATTAAAAATGCTCATTTAGCAATTAATTGTGACATACCATTTGCTAAAATAATGGCAGCACTGAAAATGAAGTCAAATTCAGATCAGTGGTGATGCAGCAAGTGAATGTGGCCGCGGTGGCCGAGTGGTCTAGGCATCAGATCATGGCTAGCATGTTATGAGTTCGATACAAGTACCACTAAAGATCCACCGTGTAGGGGAGTGATGCACGTTAAATCTGTCGAGAGCTCAAACGTCCTCCCGTTGGTGTGGTAGTTAGGAGAGGGGAGTGCCAGCTCAGGTGTCCCCCGCGTCACTTGACCATGGTTCAAAATTACGCGGACCGTCGCCAAAAGCCCTCGTGTTGCTTATCAGTGCGACGTTAATATTTTCTCTCTCTCGCAGCAAGTGAATTCAATCATTGAAGAAGAGAGAAATTACTTTAAATAATAAAAATCAAAAAAGAACCTTTTAAAGGCTAAAAATATGAAAAGTGCATTAAAATAACTGAGGAGCATGTTAAAATAAGTATTTATCAGTAAAATTAATTTGCGTGGGAAAAGTAAGCAGAAATGAAAAAATCGAATTCCCTGGATTCGAACCGAGGCCGATCAGGTAGGAGTCCGATGCCGTAACCATTCGACTATAAAGACCGGTAGAAAAAAGGGAGAATAGACTTAAATAAAGAATGGAGGTATTTGAAATAATGATATCGGCATCAAAGAGCTATTGAGTTTTTCCAGGTATTTTCGTTATTTTTGTTTAAAAATGAATGTAATTTATGGATTATTGAATTAAAGATATGTACAAAATCTCAGAAATGTACTGAATACATTCTATCATCTTAATATGACATCTATAATGATTTAATTTTGAAAATTATATGAAGAAAAGATGAAAATTGAAGCAAAAACAAATTTTTCACTCGCATTTTTTTTTACTCGCCAAATTTGCTGATTTTTGCATGTTTTAAGTCAGAACATTTTGGTGTAACCCTTGAGTTAGGTGTGAAATGGACGGTGAAACAGTGTGGAAGCTCATTGGCGCAAAACAATTTTTCGACGCAAAGGCTTGGCTAGTTCTAAAATCGCGTATTTTTTATTAATTTTTTAATTTTTTTTGCATAATTTTTAAGTTAATGCTTTCAAAATTCACGCATTAATTTCAAAAACAAATTACTTTGAAATAAAAAATGTACAAAAAATACTGTTTAAGTTATTTCTCGCAAAAACAGTAGTTTACGAAAATCACAAAATTTTTAAAAATCCGTAATTGTGAAGGAATTTTTTCAATCTTCGTTTTTTTAAAAATTCTTTAAAAAAAAGCTTTGGGCAGTTTATTTTTTAAATGACTGGATCTAAAAGAGAAAGGCTTGAAGTTATTTAGTGTAGAATATCGTTTTAATAACACGAAAACAAATTCATACGCAACGATTTAGAAATAATTTTCATAAAAACGCATCAGTTTCAACCCTTTTTAAAAAATTCGTAAAAAACAGAAAATATCATTATTTTGCACAAAAAAAAATAAAAATTATACCGTATCGTGGCAAAATAAATGATCTTTCCGGTTCTGTAATTATTTTTTGTCTGATTTCAACAGCAAAAATTGGATGGCAATTTTAAGATGGTGGAAAGCGTCGGATCACCGCTCGGCCGAAACGGAATGGAAGTTCTGCCAAGTAAACAACCCGCAGGAGTAAAACAATTAGGCGTTTTAAGGTTTTTAATTAATATATTTTTAACTAATTGCAATATCGGAATATAAACTGGCAATACGGCTTCCCCGGAAAATTCCCGATCTTTTGGTACCTTCCGCGAGTTTCTGCGTGGTGCGGTTAGTGAGAAGTGAGCGAGTGAGAGAATATTAACGTCGCACTCATTAGCAACACGAGGGCTTTTGGCGACGGTCTGCGTAATTTTGAACCATGGTCAAGTGACGCGGACGACACCTGAGCTGGCACCCCCTCTCCTAACTACCACACCACACCAACGGGAGGACGATTGAGCTCTCGATATATGTAACGTGCATCGCTCTCCTACACGGCTGATCTTTACTGGTAGCGGTTCGTGAGAAGATAGACGCACATAGATACATATATAGATACGTTTGTTTACCTTCGAAATTTTAATAGTGTAGATATTTGGCCAAAATAAATTATATTTTATCCTCTCTTTTGTCTTCTTAACCCCCATATGACCTCCAAAAACTGATTCATGGGCTAGCTTCATTACTTTATCTATTCTGCAACGCGGTAAAACTAATTGCATTACGGGTTCATTTAGAATTTTATGCCTGTGATAAATTTATTCATCAATTAATAAAAAATTTCATTTATATAATTTTAACTCTGCACGAACCTTTTCAAGAGAATCACAATTGTTCTGTTCATCTTTCATTTTACTGTAATCCGAATTAAAATTTAAATTATCTGAGTCGCTCTCAACATAAAATATTTCTTTCCCGGATTCTGCGTCATTTTCACCATTTGAAAACGGAGTAAGACCATCAACCGATTCGGCAAAAATATCATTTTCATTTTTATTAGTTTTATCGTTTATTGAACACAAAGACTCATATAAAGAAGGAGGTATTAAAGCCTCAGCTTTTAATTTATCTGTGATCGCTACCAAGCAATCCATTGGATGATTCAAAGAATTATTATCAAGAGCTGTAGAGGTTTTAATTAGTTTTGCTTCTACCTTCTCTCCAAATGCAGAGCTTAAAGTAATCTTTCCGAGTTCATCATTACAATTATCTGGAAAAATATCATAATTACATATAAAAATTTGAGTTCCGCTATCCAAAACACAATTTATTGCTTTCCCATTAATGTAAATAATAACATATTTCAAAGGTTCAAGGTCAACTTTCGGTTGTATATATTGCACTTGAGAAGTCTCTTTTTTTTCATTTTTTAATTTGGAATATTTTTTATTACAGTCTAGAGCTAAATGATTTTCACCGCAAATGTAACATTCTCATTTTTTTTATTTACTTAACTTTGTTTTGAGTTATTAATTTTATTTTCTTTCGAATTATGATTTATTTCGTCTCGTCTGGAGTGAGGAGGGATATATTTAAAATCATTTCGCAAGCCATTTTGATTATGACATGCTTTATGAGGAAACTCGGAAAAAGTTCTTCCTTTACAAGAATAAAACATGTCACACTCTTTTCCCATTTGGATTCGTTTAAACCAACTTTGCTCCTGTCTGATATTTATATGAACGGCAGTTTCACATGATCTAGCGTTTGATATAATTGATCGCTAACAATTAACTCCTTCAAAGAATTAAAATCATTGACTTTTCTCAAATGACAGTATTGATCCCAATTGGTTAACAAACGAGATGCAAACTGAACATGCGATTCATTTGGCATTCGTTTCGCTTTTTGAAAATTTTGCAAGCAAATTACAGGTGTTGGTTCAAATTCTCCAAAAACTAAACTTTTTAATTTATCATATAATCGCTTATTTCTTCGTCTTTTACATAAACTAAAATATTTTCGGCCTTTTCTCCTAGCAGATTTAAAAGAATCTCTCCCTTAAATTCATCCGGCACAGTTTTGGTTTTGAAAGAACGCTCTAAAGAAGAGAAAAATATATTCCATCCCTCTTGTTTTTTAGGAATCGGAAGTTAATGTGCGTACACTTAGAATGAAATTTTCTATTGAAGTTTGATTTGTTTCGGGATTTATTCGCTGCAAATCATTGCTATCAATTTGACTATCCAATTTAGCCCTTTCTAAATTTATTTTACCGAGTTATATTTCTAATTTAACTTGTTCGAGTTTTATTTTTTCAAACTCAAGTTTCGATTGTTCCGTTAAACGCGCTTGTTCTTCTTTCAACTTTCTATCCGTGATAATCGAATCCAAATAGTCATCGAAAAACATTCTTTCGGTTTTGTATTTGTCGCTATTTAAAATTAAATTTTTTAAATCCAATACCTTCCATTTCGGGATTTATTCTCTCACCTAATTCATCAGCAATTAATATGAATTCTTCCTTCCTCGCTCCACGAAACATGATTGAAAGGAATTATACTAAATAAATAACCCAAAAATTTAGTAAATAACAGTTGCTGAACTCGCTCAAACAAAGCAAAAGGATTGCCTACCTCGTAGTTCCTTTTGATGTCTTGCTTCACTCAGGTTTCGATCCTGTCGTTACTACGACAGTGTGATGCGTTGTTGTGTAGTGTATGATGTCGCTGAGGTTTCATCTAACAGACGTCTTCTTGAGGACATCACTTTTATTTACAGTAAACATATAAAAAGAAATATTAAACGCAAATTGTAACTACCCACGCGGGCAATTTCTCTATTCCGGCCACCGCCCCAACGCGCCGGTGCCGAGAAGCTCTATATCTATTTCAAAAACAAAGAACACATCTTCCGGTAGGGGGACACAGTGCACCTCCTGGTGAGGGGAGGAAACACTACACATACGTTTGCCCTATATCAGGATTTCTTAAACTTTTCGGGGAGACACTCCATTTTTTTGTACAAAATTTTGAGCGACCCCATAAGCATTGCACAAACCTATAAGCATGTTGTATAATTTAATTACATGATAAATTATACAATAAAAAAAAGGATACAGAAAGGGTTTGTTGTTTAATATTTGTTCTCTTATATTGGTTGTAAGGAAAGGCTTTGCCGTTTTTTGAACACGTGCACTTTTATGCTTTATCGACTTTTAGCAATTCGGAACCGACTAAAACCGGTTTAAATAGTTAGATAGTATTATTCTATTGATAATTTATATACATTTTGTTGTACTTTATTCATTTTTTTAAGTTTATAAAACTGTCAACACGAGGGAAGAAAAAGTGCTTTTAAGGCATTGTATGTTGTTTGAGTTCCAAAAAGGGAATAACGTAATGGAGGCAAAAAAGAAATTGTGTGACGTGTTTGGAGAGGAAAAATTAACAGCTCGAACATAGCATAGATGGCTTGGGAAATTTTATTTGAGTGATTTTCGTTTGAAAGATGAAACCAGATCAGGGAGGCCATTAGATGGTAGTGATGAAGTGCTACGCAGTATGATCAGGGCAAATTAACACTTTAACTTCCACAGTAATGAGCTTCAAGCTTGGAAGTCATCAGACAACTGCTTTGGATTACATTAAAATGCTTGGTTTCGCGTCCAAACTCTCTGTTTGGGTGCCGTACGAAATAAGCGAAAATATTTAATGGACAGAGCTTCGAGACTTTCTTCAACTTTTGCGCGTTACAAAAAGGAATCGTTTATGGACCACCTGGTGGCTGTAGATGAAAAGCGGATAGTGTATAAACAAGTGGTTATAAAAAAATATATGGTTACTACGGGGAGACACCACCACCCCATCCAAAGCTGGCGCGCATCATAATAAGGTTATGTTGTGTTGTTGGGAGACACCAAGGGTATAGTGCACCAGAGGCGGATTAAGATAGTTGGAGGCCCCTGGCGGTAAAAGGTTTGAGGCCCTTGGGCTCAAGAGTTGAAAAACTAAAATAATGAAAAGAGCTGCTTTTTTTTACTTTCAGTTCTCAAAATAAAATGTATTATTAATAATAAAACTCAATGGCCAAAGAAAAATCTTAACTGTATATAAAAAAAAAGTTACCGAAGAGCTTACAGTTTTGCTGTACAAAACTTGATTTCTCTTTGGCAAATTCATCAATTATTTTTGCCATATCTATTTTGTCCAAAACATTTTGTTCTGTATATAATAAGACCACGTTGTTCAATTTGTCTTTTCTCCCATAGTACATCATAAATTATTTGTAACACGTTTTAAAACTGAAAAAGATCTTCCACGTGATGCATTCGATAACGGTGATGTTAAAAATATTTTCAAAAGTATTTCTACATTAGGATTTCTATTGCAACTCGATAAATTTCTAGTGGGGGATTTAATTAAATCTTTGTTTTCTTTAATTATATCTTTGTTCTTATCTTTTCTTGTTCCAATTCATTTCGTCAAAATTAAAATATTCAATAGTGTCGTTGTAAGTTCCTTTAATTTTTGTGTAGCTTTCTTTTTAATTTCAGGTTATAAACTCTCGTCAAAAATACAATAAAGTGTTCAACAGTTCAATAAATTTCAGCTCTTCGAGTTAGTTCTGCTTTTGTCCTATCGCATATGACATAAAATGCATTCTCTATAAAATTTTCCCTTCTTTCAAAAATTCGTAAATGACTCTTCTTTACTTTCACCAAAAATATCCCCCCCCCCTTTTTACTGCCGGCGAGCTTTTCAAGCTTTTTCTTCAAATGAGAGCCTGGACAAATCAGTTGTTCCTTGTCCTCTTTTCCAAATTCACTTCTGAAATTTTGAATATAATTTTCTAGAGTTTAGTAAGCTAGATCCTTTTAATTATTCACACTCAACTTATTGCAATGATTTGCTATTAGCATTTGTTCTCTGGAGTACGGTATTCCCAATCATGGTCATTAGAGAAGTTTCATATTTTTTCCATCTGTTTCTAAAGGGAAGTAGCCTCCGGTATTGTGGTCTTTTTTCCCCTCATTCTTATCACGTATTTCAGCCAGGACCACTTTTATTAATCTTTATCTTGATATTAAGGCCTAAATTAAACTAACCTGGAGTAACTTGCCTTGAACTAAAAATATCTTTTACTGTATGTCAGCCGTGAACCCAATTCATACTAAAGAAAAACTAAACTCATCAGAGCAACATCAATTCACCATTTTATTCGAGAGAAATCTATCTACTACATCTTTTGGCTCCTTGCCAAAGACAAGATACACAAGCAGCTCGTTTAAACCATTACATCATTACGTCACCAATGAGTAATATAATAAATTCACCGTGTGACCCTGACACCTTCCCCCGAGAGTCATATTAGATCCGAAGATCAAATATGGCTAAAACAACCTAAGGGTCACACGTTACATACACAAAAAAAAACACTGCTTAAGCACTATCTTAAGATTATACACTACATAAAAACAACATATTAAATTTTACACAAATATACTACTTAACTTAATCATCTAAAAATAAAGTTTAAAGTTCAATTATTCTTAAATTCTTCTAAAAGTCTTATTTAACTACGGTTTACACTTACAGTCTGGATAGCGCATCTGCATTAACTAGTTTTGATCCTTTTATGTGACTTGCTTCAATTTCATGGCGTTGAATTGCCAAAGCCCACCGCTGTAATCTCGGACATTGAGATGCAGCACTAGTAAGAAACACTAGGGGATTATGATCGGTTAGTAAGAATATCTTTGCTCCGCACAGTAAAGTTTCAAATCTTTTCAGAGCCCAAATAATAGCATACGCTTCCCTCTCAATTGTTGACCACTTTTGTTGGCTTGGATTCAGTTTCTGGCTCCCGAAAGCTATGGATGAATGTTGTCTTCTCCATCCGACTGACCTAGACAACATCCGACCGCCGTCTGAGATGCATCCGTATGCAAGTAGTACGGTTTATCTATGTTTGGGACTTGCAATTCTGTAATTCCACATAGTGCTGTCTTCAACTCCTTGAAAGCATTTTCAGCCTCCTTGCTCCATGGAATCTCATTAGGGACTTTCTTTTCGTGAGCTCCGTCAATGGTAGAGCAATTTTTGCAAAGTTTGGAATATACTGTCTATAAAAATTGCATAATCCTAATGCACTTCTCAGTTGCTTCTGGTCGTTGGTGCCTCTAAGTTCTGAATCGCTTTTATTCTTTCTTTGTCAGGTGAATGTCTACCTGAACCAATGACATGTCCTGAGTATTTAACTTGTTGTCTTGCAAACTCACACTTTCCTAAATTCACTGAGAAGTTAAAATGCTCCAATCTTTTGAAAACTTCTTCCAGATGATCTAAATGTTCCTCCCATGTATCAGAGAATACGGCTAAATCGTCGATATACGCGCATGCAAAGCCAGATATAGTTTCGACCACTTTAGACATGGCTCTTTGGTAGGTTGCAGCAGCGTTTCTTAACCCAAATGGTAATACATTCCACTGGTACTGTCCTCGATGAGTACGGAACGCTGTTAGATGTTTGCTGCTGTCTTCCATTGGTATAGACCAATATCCTTTCAACATATCTAGAACAGTAATAAATTTTTTCTTCCCTACTAAGAAATTCAACTCCATCATATTCTGCATTGGATATGCGTCCGGTACGGTAAGAGCATTCAAACTTCTGAAATCTATGCATAACCTAAGTGTTCCATCTTTTTTATGAACACATACTACTGGGTGTGCTATTTCACTTACAACAGGTTCAATCAGACCTAACTCTAACAATTCGTCTATCTGTGCGTCTACTTTCCTCTTTAAGTTTTCCGGTATCTTATAAGCTTTGGTTTCATCTTCTCCTCCTCAGCCTTCAGTTTTATCACGTGTTCACCAACTTTAGCTCTTTTATTTTTCCAGAAAACAACCTTCTGTGTCGATGTAAAAGATCTTTTAGTTGATTTTGTTGCTTCTTAGATAAGTAATCCAACTTCACTCTGTCCAATGCTTCATCATTCTTCTCAGCAGCAGGAACTGTTGGCGTTTCATATATCTCACCAAATTCATCATCGATATCATAAACAACTCCAACCGTTTGAACTCTCGCTTTGTATTCTCTAATCTTGTTAACATGCAGTAATCTTAAGTTACCTTCAGGCATCCGCAAATAATATGAATTTGCTTTTACTCTTTTAACAACTTTAACTGGACCTGTCATCTAGAATATAGTTTATTCGTTGAATCAGGTATCAAAACAAGCACTTGATCTCCTGGTGCAAATTCTCTATGTTTCTTTTGCCTGTTATAATACTTAGCGTAGTTACCTTGTTGCACATCACTTGTTAACTTTGCCTCGCGTGTTGATACTTCTAACTTTTCCTTTAATTTTTTCAAATAACTTTCTACTGATCCCTTCATATTCAGAGGTAATAACGTGTTTCCAGTCCAAATTGACTTCAATATAGACAACGGACCTTTCGGCTCCCTTCCATACATTAGCAGAAAAGGTGGTACACCGGTAGTTGCATTGGGAACTTCCCGATAAGCCCATAGTAAAAACGGTATATGCCTATGCCAACTTCTTCCTTCCTCTCTAATAATGTGATGCAACATGTTCTTGAGAGTCTGGTTCCATCTCTCAACTAACCTGTTTCCTTCTGGATGGTATGGTGTCGAAAAACGTGGGCAAGCTCCTAAAATCTTCAAAAACTCTTGCGTTAAACTTGCAGTAAAATTTGTCGCATTGTCCATTACGATCACTTCTGGAATGCCTGTTCTACTGAATATTTCGAGCAGTGCTTCACATGTACTCTTAGCCGTTAGTGACTTGAGCGGGACTGCTTCCGGCCATCTAGAATGCTGATCCATCAAACAAAGTAATATCTATGTCCCTGTGACGATACTGGATCTACAGGACCAATTAGATCAACGTTTACCACTTGGAATGGCAATTCAGGACGAGATACAGGTGTTATTGGAATTTTGTCAACCGAACGAATTACTTTTCTGCACTGACAACCATGACAAGAACTACAATATGATTTAATCTCCTTCACCATTCCTGGCCAATAAAATGAAAACTTGATTCTCTGAATTGTTTTATGAGCTCCTAGATGTGCTCCGAACACTGATTCATGTGCAATTTCTAGTATCTTCCTCTTCCTAATTTGGGAATCACTAACTGTTTTATCCTATTTCCGCA
>BMAO01000735.1:0-22637 GCA_019973975.1 Trichonephila clavata | reverse complement strand
TTTATTTCAAAATTATTTGTTTGAAACCATAATAACATTTGTATTTGTAACACCAGTATATTTGTTTTTGAACACCAATTTGTTGAAATACCATTTTGTTTTGTTTAAAACACCAATTTGTTTGAAACACCAATTGTTTGAACCATAGTACCAATTTGTTTGAAATACCCTTTTTGAAACACTATTTTGTTTTGTTTGAAACACCATTTTGTTTTGTTTGAAACCATTTGTACACACCATTTTGTTTTGTTTGAAACCATTTGTACACACCATTTTGTTTTGTTTGAAACCATTTGTACACACCATTTTATTTGTTTGAAACCATTTGTACACACCATTTTATTTGACACGACTGTGTAAGATGCCTCGGGCGGGAGGACTTTTACGAAAATTCTAGCGCGTATGCACGTTACATCTGGAGGAAACCGCCCAAAACTCCAGACCGCTAGAAACATTACCCAATAATTGGACCATACACAATAAAAAATTTTATTTCTTGTATTCAGCACCTGAAAAGAAACACATATATACACTTCAAAAGGGAATGATTCTCTCCTCTGGCTCTGTTTGCAAAAGTGCATATAGAATGTTTAAGGATAGAGCAGCAAAATAAAAGCAGAGCAAGCCCTATCGAGTGCTTTTTCCGAGTCGCCAACGGTTGTCTCGGCAAAGCACCACAAATACCAGGAGGCCATGAACCGAGCCCTCTTCCCCGAAAGGAAGTAACAGGAGCCGGGCATAGCTGAAAGATTCAGCACCTGCATGCCACGTCGTGGGGGCATTTCACAGCAGAATCCTGAATTTGTTTACGCGGTTCACTCATAAAAAAATGCAAAAAAATCCAAGCTGGAACATGCTGCCACTGCATCAGGTTTAGTATTCTTCACACACTCTCTCCACATGCACTAAAGCATGGGATTTAGTCGTTATTCGACTGAGTGTGACTTGAATATTATTCACACACTCTCTCGACGTGCCCTAAAGCACGGGATTCAGTCGGGTTCGACTGCCACTTTGAGTGTGACTGACAAATAATCAAAACATTTATTTAAATAATCTTCACACACTCTCTCGACGTGCCCTAAAGCACGGGATTCAGTCGGGTTCGACTGCCACTTTGAGTGTGACTACAAATAATCAAAACATTTATTTAAATAATCTTCACACACTCTCTCGACGTGCCCTAAAGCACGGGATTCAGTCGGGTTTGACTGCCACTTTGAGTGTGACTCACCATCTAAAGGCAGCATGTCCAATGCAAAAGCAATGGGCTTGGTCATCACGACCTTTCAAATCCTGGGAGCCTTCGTCAGAGTAATCACCAGTTATGCCAATATCTTTCCGAGACACACACCCAGCCACCAAATAATTGGATTCGTATTCCGTTAGCCTACTTGCTGCACGTTATAGGGGCTCATACATCAAAAGTATGGATCCATTCTGGACTCTGGAACTATGCCATCAGCGCCCTAGTGCAGCGTTCGTCCCGGAATAGCTTCTGGGTAGCGTTCTTACTCCCGTAAGAATTGGCAAAAGTGGGTCACTCTTTCAGGCAAGGAGAAAAAGAAGCCCATGAAAGGATAAAAACTCAAACTCAATGCTCCTTCGTTGGCACCGTTAGGTTTCCAGAGCAGAGAGGAGAATAAGCTTTTTTAAAATCTCAATGCTCCTTCGTTGGCACCGTTAGGTTTCCAGAGCAGAGAAGAGAATGAGCTTACCTCGCAAGTCGTCGAGCCTTTAAACCCTAGAATTCAAAAAAAAAAAAAAAAAAAAAAAAAAAAAAAAAGCATCTCCCCTTAACAAGCAATTGTCAAGGTCATCTTCTTCAGTCTCCAGCTTCAGTCCGGTTCAGTCCGGTCAGTCCGGTTTCAGTCCGGTTTCAGTCCGGGTTCAGTCCGGCTCCAGTCTTCGGCTTCAGCCGGCAGCAGTCTTCGGCCTCAGCGGGCAGCAGTCTTCGGCCTCAGCCGGCAGCAGTCTTCTTCCTCAGCCGGTAGCAGTCTTCGGCTTCAGCAGGCAGCAGGCAGCAGGAGCATCCATCCTCTTCGGCAGTCAAACGAAGACTGCGAGATTTCGAGCTTGCACCTGGCTTATAAAGGCGATTTCAAAAAAATAAAAGTTTTTGGACCAATCAGATTCAAGTGACGTCACGCGCCATAGACTTAATGTTAAAGGACTTGTGATTATTTTCAGTGTATGGAATCCACTGGTTCCATGGAATCGGGCTCGAACCTTTCTATCTCGGTAAATTACAATGGGATCGAGTCCAAACTCTTTCCATGGGGGGTCATGGGGACCCCCCTGGTGAACCGGAAATGGCGATATCTCGGCTTCTATGGGGCCTTTATAGACGTGTGACCCCTCAAACGATTCAGAATCGTTTGTAGTGTACAATGACATTTTTGGTTTAGACCTAGACCCCCTGGTTGAGGGTCTAGGCTAAAAAAGCCCATTTGGCCTGTTTTAGATTTTCTCCTCATCTAAAGGTCCGATTTCCAAACTGTTTACGTTGTTGGATAGACTATAAAAGGACCTATCGTTTGATAATATGAATATGGACTTTGGATACTGGGTTTGGATCCTAGGCTCCAAAACGTATCGACCCTACGAAGGGGCCTAGCTCGGAACCTTGGGGTCATAAGGTAGGGGTCTAACCTATCCACCTGTTTGGAATGACAAGCCCTTTCAAATAATACCCCTTACAAGACCCTACCCCCCATAGGAGGGTCTCTAGGGTTACAGAAAAGGTGGCCCATAGGCTTAATGTGATTTTTTCGCATTATAATGCTATGGAATCAAGTACAAACCTTCTATCTCGGTAAATTACGGTCGGATTGGGTCCAAACTTTTTCCATGGGGGGTCATGGGGACCCCCCTGGTGAACCGGAAGTCGCGATATCTCGGCTCCTATGGGGCCTTTATAGACGTGTGACCCATCAAAAGATTCAGAATCGTTTGTAGATTACAATGATATTTTTGGTTTGGACCTAGACCCCCTGGTTGAGGAACTAGGCTAAAAAAGGCCATTTTGGCCTGTTTTAGATTTTCTCCTCATCTAAAGGTCCGATTTCCAAACTGTTTACGTTGTTGGATAGAACATAAAAGGACCTATCGTGTGATGCTATGGATATGGACATTGGGTACCGGGTTTGGATCCTAGGCTCCAAAACGTATCGACACTAAAAAGGGACCTTTCTCAGCCCCAACGCCCCTAAGGTAGTCGAGTAACCTATCCATCTGTTTGGAATGTCAAGCTCTTTCGAATGATACCCCTTACAAGACCCTACCCCCCATAGGAGGGTCTCTAGGGTTAAAAAACAGGTGTAACCTTGTCTTGAACCTATCTCGGCTTCTATGGAGCCGATAAGCTTTTGCAACATGTCAAATGAAAGAGACGAACCAGTAGATGGCAACACTCTACACGCTTTTGCCGTACCCCCCATAGGAGGGTCTCCAATGAGTGAAAAAAAACAAAATTCAGAGCCAATTTCCTGGGTACCTATGGCACCTATAAACTTGAATTGCACATTGTATGACGTGGGCTTCAAGCCCTGTCGAATCATGTACAACTCTTGGGTATACCCCCCATAGGAGGGTCTGCAATGAGTGAAAAAAAACAAAATTCAGAGGCAATTTCCTGGGTTCCTATGGCACCTATAAACTTGAAATGTACATTGTATGACGGGGATTTAATGTCCCCGTCATACAATGTGCAATTCTTGGGTATAGGTGCCATAGGAACCTAGGAAATTGCCTCTGAATTTTGTTTTTTTTCACTCATTGCAGACCCTCCTATGGGGGGTATACCCAAGAGTTGTACATGATTCGACAGGGCTTGAAGCCCACGTCATACAATGTGCAATTCAAGTTTATAGGTGCCATAGGTACCCAGGAAATTGGCTTTGAAGTTGGTTCGTTTTTCGACTCTCGAGACCCTCCTATGGCACCTATACCCAAGAATTGCACATTGTATGACGGGGACATTAAATCCCCGTCATACAATGTACATTTCAAGTTTATAGGTGCCATAGGAACCCAGGAAATTGCCTCTGAATTTTGTTTTTTTTCACTCATTGCAGACCCTCCTATGGGGGGTATACCCAAGAGTTGTACATGATTCGACAGGGCTTGAAGCCCACGTCATACAATGTGCAATTCAAGTTTATAGGTGCCATAGGTACCCAGGAAATTGGCTCTGAATTTTGTTTTTTTTCACTCATTGGAGACCCTCCTATGGGGGGTACGGCAAAAGCGTGTAGAGTGTTGCCATCTACTGGTTCGTCTCTTTCATTTGACATGTTGCAAAAGCTTATCGGCTCCATAGAAGCCGAGATAGGTTCAAGACAAGGTTACACCTGTTTTTTAACCCTAGAGACCCTCCTATGGGGGGTAGGGTCTTGTAAGGGGTATCATTCGAAAGAGCTTGACATTCCAAACAGATGGATAGGTTACTCGACTACCTTAGGGGCGTTGGGGCTGAGCAAGGTCCCTTTTTAGTGTCGATACGTTTTGGAGCCTAGGATCCAAACCCGGTACCCAATGTCCATATCCATAGCATCACACGATAGGTCCTTTTATGTTCTATCCAACAACGTAAACAGTTTGGAAATCGGACCTTTAGATGAGGAGAAAATCTAAAACAGGCCAAAATGGCCTTTTTTAGCCTAGTTCCTCAACCAGGGGGTCTAGGTCCAAACCAAAAATATCATTGTAATCTACAAACGATTCTGAATCTTTTGATGGGTCACACGTCTATAAAGGCCCCATAGGAGCCGAGATATCGCGACTTCCGGTTCACCAGGGGGGGTCCCCATGACCCCCCATGGAAAAAGTTTGGACCCAATCCGACCGTAATTTACCGAGATAGAAGGTTTGTACTTGATTCCATAGCATTATAATGCGAAAAAATCACATTAAGCCTATGGGCCACCTTTTCTGTAACCCTAGAGACCCTCCTATGGGGGGTAGGGTCTTGTAAGGGGTATTATTTGAAAGGGCTTGTCATTCCAAACAGGTGGATAGGTTAGACCCCTACCTTATGACCCCAAGGTTCCGAGCTAGGCCCCTTCGTAGGGTCGATACGTTTTGGAGCCTAGGATCCAAACCCAGTACCCAAAGTCCATATTCATATTATCAAACGATAGGTCCTTTTATAGTCTATCCAACAACGTAAACAGTTTGGAAATCGGACCTTTAGATGAGGAGAAAATCTAAAACAGGCCAAATGGGCTTTTTTAGCCTAGACCCTCAACCAGGGGGTCTAGGTCTAAACCAAAAATGTCATTGTACACTACAAACGATTCTGAATCGTTTGAGGGGTCACACGTCTATAAAGGCCCCATAGAAGCCGAGATATCGCCATTTCCGGTTCACCAGGGGGGGTCCCCATGACCCCCCATGGAAAGAGTTTGGACTCGATCCCATTGTAATTTACCGAGATAGAAAGGTTCGAGCCCGATTCCATGGAACCAGTGGATTCCATACACTGAAAATAATCACAAGTCCTTTAACATTAAGTCTATGGCGCGTGACGTCACTTGAATCTGATTGGTCCAAAAACTTTTATTTTTTTGAAATCGCCTTTATAAGCCAGGTGCAAGCTCGAAATCTCGCAGTCTTCGTTTGACTGCCGAAGAGGATGGATGCTCCTGCTGCCTGCTGCCTGCTGAAGCCGAAGACTGCTACCGGCTGAGGAAGAAGACTGCTGCCGGCTGAGGCCGAAGACTGCTGCCCGCTGAGGCCGAAGACTGCTGCCGGCTGAAGCCGAAGACTGGAGCCGGACTGAACCCGGACTGAAACCGGACTGAACCGGACTGAAACCGGACTGGAGCCGGACTGAAGCTGAAGACTGAAGAAGATGACCTTGACAATTGCTTGTTAAGGGGAGATGCTTTTTTTTTTTTTTTTTTTTTTTTTTTTTTTTGAATTCTAGGGTTTAAAGGCTCGACGACTTGCGAGGTAAGCTCATTCTCTTCTCTGCTCTGGAAACCTAACGGTGCCAACGAAGGAGCATTGAGATTTTAAAAAAGCTTATTCTCCTCTCTGCTCTGGAAACCTAACGGTGCCAACGAAGGAGCATTGAGTTTGAGTTTTTATCCTTTCATGGGCTTCTTTTTCTCCTTGCCTGAAAGAGTGACCCACTTTTGCCAATTCTTACGGGAGTAAGAACGCTACCCAGAAGCTATTCCGGGACGAACGCTGCACTAGGGCGCTGATGGCATAGTTCCAGAGTCCAGAATGGATCCATACTTTTGATGTATGAGCCCCTATAACGTGCAGCAAGTAGGCTAACGGAATACGAATCCAATTATTTGGTGGCTGGGTGTGTGTCTCGGAAAGATATTGGCATAACTGGTGATTACTCTGACGAAGGCTCCCAGGATTTGAAAGGTCGTGATGACCAAGCCCATTGCTTTTGCATTGGACATGCTGCCTTTAGATGGTGAGTCACACTCAAAGTGGCAGTCAAACCCGACTGAATCCCGTGCTTTAGGGCACGTCGAGAGAGTGTGTGAAGATTATTTAAATAAATGTTTTGATTATTTGTAAGTCACACTCAAAGTGGCAGTCGAACCCGACTGAATCCCGTGCTTTAGGGCACGTCGAGAGAGTGTGTGAAGATTATTTAAATAAATGTTTTGATTATTTGTCAGTCACACTCAAAGTGGCAGTCGAACCCGACTGAATCCCGTGCTTTAGGGCACGTCGAGAGAGTGTGTGAATAATATTCAAGTCACACTCAGTCGAATAACGACTAAATCCCATGCTTTAGTGCATGTGGAGAGAGTGTGTGAAGAATACTAAACCTGATGCAGTGGCAGCATGTTCCAGCTTGGATTTTTTTGCATTTTTTTATGAGTGAACCGCGTAAACAAATTCAGGATTCTGCTGTGAAATGCCCCCACGACGTGGCATGCAGGTGCTGAATCTTTCAGCTATGCCCGGCTCCTGTTACTTCCTTTCGGGGAAGAGGGCTCGGTTCATGGCCTCCTGGTATTTGTGGTGCTTTGCCGAGACAACCGTTGGCGACTCGGAAAAAGCACTCGATAGGGCTTGCTCTGCTTTTATTTTGCTGCTCTATCCTTAAACATTCTATATGCACTTTTGCAAACAGAGCCAGAGGAGAGAATCATTCCCTTTTGAAGTGTATATATGTGTTTCTTTTCAGGTGCTGAATGCAAGAAATAAAATTTTTTATTGTGTATGGTCCAATTATTGGGTAATGTTTCTAGCGGTCTGGAGTTTTGGGCGGTTTCCTCCAGATGTAACGTGCATACGCGCTAGAATTTTCGTAAAAGTCCTCCCGCCCGAGGCATCTTACACAGTCGTGTCAAATAAAATGGTGTGTACAAATGGTTTCAAACAAATTAAAATGGTGTGTACAAATGGTTTCAAACAAAACAAAATGGTGTGTACAAATGGTTTCAAACAAAACAAAATGGTGTGTACAAATGGTTTCAAACAAAACAAAATGGTGTTTCAAACAAAACAAAATAGTGTTTCAAAAAGGGTATTTCAAACAAATTGGTACTATGGTTTCAAACAAATTGGTGTTTCAAACAAATTGGTGTTTTAAACAAAACAAAATGGTATTTCAAACAAATTGGTGTTCAAAAACAAATATACTGGTGTTACAAATACAAATGTTATTATGGTTTCAAACAAATAATTTTGAAATAAAACATATCATGTTCTTGAGAAATATCATGTATTTAATATGTTCTTTTGTGGCACTTAATGCAAACTCGTTTTTTACAGAAATCGAACGCTCGCTTTGTATTTTTCACCGAAATCCGTTTCCGTCTTGTGGCACTTAATGCAAACTCGTTTTTTTACCGAAATCGAACGCTCGCTTTGTATTTTTCACCGAAATTCGTTTCCGTCTTGTGGCACTTAATGCAAACTCGTTTTTTTACCGAAATCGAACGCTCGCTTTGTATTTTTTACCGAAATCCGCTTTCCGTCTTGTGGCACATAATGCAAACTCGTTTTTTTACCGAAATCGAACGCTCGCTTTGTATTTTTTACCGAAATCCGCTTTCCGTCTTGTGGCACATAATGCAAACTCGATTTTTTTACCGAAATCCGCTTTCCGTCTTGTGGTACTTGATCCAAACTCGGTTTTATCGAAATCCGTTTCCGTCTTGTGGTATTTGATCCAAACTCGGTTTTATCGAAATCCGTTTCCGTCTTGTGGTACTTTGCACATTCTCATACCAAACTCTAATTTCGTGTTACACTCTCCAACATTGGTTTAAACAAATAATACAATGGGGTGGGTTTCTCCTGAAACAAATGGAAATGGTGTAAGTAAAAAAACACATTGTGTCTTTTCAAACAACAACTGACGAAACAAAACAAAGGTGTGTGCCAATTCCAACATCAAAAGTGTGTTTGAAACGACACAGTGAATGCAGTGGTGGGTCGTGGAGGGGCATTCACAAAAAATAAAAATATTTTCATTGCGTGTTTGAAACAAACCAAATACAAAAGGTGTGTTTGAAACAACAATACAAAAGGAAAAAAAAAAAAATGTGTTTGAAACAAACAAATACAAAAGGTGTGTTTGAAACAAACAAATACAAAAGGTGTGTTTGAAACAAACAAATACAAAAGGTGTGTTTGAAACAAACAAATACAAAAGGTGTGTTTGAAACAAACAAATACAAAAGGTGTGTTTGAAACAAACAAATACAAAAGGTGTGTTTGAAACAAACAAATACAAAAGGTGTGTTTGAAACTTAAAAGTGAATGCAGTGGTGGGTCGAGGTGGGGCATTCACAAAAATAAAATTGTTTTTATTGTTTGTTCAAACGAAAACAAAGGGTGTGTTTGAAACAAAGAAACACAAAAATGTGTTTGAAACATGAAAATGAATGCAGACATGGGGCATTCACAAAAATAAAATTAATTTTACTGTGTGTTTAAACCCAAACACAAAAGGTGTGTTTGAAACAAAGAAGCACAAAAGGTGTGTTTGAAACAAAGAAACGTGTGTTTGAAACAAAGAAACTCAAAAGGTGTGTTTGAAACAAAGAAACTCAAAAGGTGTGTTTGAAACAAAGAAACTCAAAAGGTGTGTTTGAAACAAAGAAACTCAAAAGGTGTGTTTGAAACAAAGAAACTCAAAAGGTGTGTTTGAAACATAAAAATGAATGCAGAGATGGGGCATTCACAAAAATAAAATTATTTTGACTGTGTTTAAACCCCAAAAACAAAAGGTGTGTTTAAAACATAAAAATGAATAAGTAAAGAGTAAAACAAAATCTGTGTGTGCAAACCTATTTGTAAATGAAAAAGTAAAAGTACAGTCAACCCTGTTCTCTACAAGTAAAAAAAAAAAAAAAAAAAAAAATTTTTTTTTTTTTTTTTTTTTTTAGTGGGTGCCTTTTATAAACTCACAACCTTTCTCCACAACCATCATCTCATTTGCTTGTCCAGTTTATGGTGCCGTTTCAAAGTTAATTGAAATTTTATTTTCATTTTCAATTTATCCTGCTAGACTATGCCAGTCGCTTCCGTTCCATCATGCTTTTGTCGACGAGATTGTTTAGTGTGTGGTCGGGAGAAGAACCACTCCATGATTGTGCGATTCACTATTTATTGGATTCGATGGTGTTTGAAGAACACGAGTTGTACGGTGAGCCCACCGAATTGAGAGTGGAGCAAATTTTACAGAATGGAAAAGTTTATTTACCCCGAGTCATACACATGACGGATGAAAACAGCAATTGTTGGCAAAGAATGTACCACTTTATCAAAGATGGTGGTTGGAGATACTTAATAAACTCATAATGTACAGTAAAGCATTGAAAACATTTCCAACACTCTTGTCAAGATGTAAAATAAAATGTAGACAACGTTGTGTAAAAAAAAAAAAAAAAAAAAAAATTTTTTTTTTTTTTTTTTTTTTACACAACGTTGTCTACATTTTATTTTTTTTCCTGATGGAGAGTATAAAAGCTCCAGTGCTTTCCGTTGCTCCTCACACACGCTCAGTGTTTCCTCGAGTCAACATGTGGTTCAAACTGCTTTTGCCCAATCAACACTATCCGTTGGCTGCCATGGTGGGACGAGATGGCAAGCTCTACTTTCGACTGGTCGACGTTGGAGCTCTCTTGGGTCGATCCAAAGTATACGAATTTGCCAAACGTTACGACAACCTGGTCATTCAAGGCAAGGATGTGCTGCCGCCTTACAAACGCTATCCAATCATGACTCAAAAGTCTAAACTCGTGACTCCCGATGTCGTCTTTAGCATTTTGAATGCTGAACTCTCGTCGTTGGCCGAGAGTTTTGCCTCAAGTCTCCAAATGGGCTTTGCTTTGGTAGAGAATCCAGGCAACCTCTTTGTGGAAAGCTACAAAACCTCACCCGTCTTGCAAGTTCAACACTCTCCCATCCCCGATTCCATCTTGGTGAGGAAATGGATCCAAGACTTTATTCAAAAGGTGCAGGACATGCGTCAGATGCAATCCCAAAACGCTTCCAAGACGGCATCTTTGAAGATGGCGTTTTTGAGGGCTGGTGTAAAAAGGAAGCTTTCTCAGGAACGTGCAACAGCTGAAAGTGCCTCTCCACCTGAGAGAATTCATACACCCCTTGTTGAAAGTGCCTCTCCACCTGAGAGAATTCTACACCACTTGTTGAAAGTGCCTCTCCACCTGTTGAACAAGTGTCCTCACCTGCTAAAAGTGTCTCTCCACCTGCTAAAAGTGTCTCTCCACCTGCTAAAAGTGTCTCTCCACCTGCTAAAAGTGTCTCTCCACCTGCTAAATGTGTCTCTCCACCGCTAAAAGACTTGTGGAACCCGAGAGACCAGTCACACCTTTGGAGAGGGTGGATCCCTCTGTTTTGATGACTGGAGCCCATGTCGAGGTGACATCACGCCTGCCTACTCCACCTCTGATGACTCGATGCAACAAGAGTACCCAGGCCTATTCTTCCCACCTGGAGCTTGGCAAGAGACTCTTGGAACAACCACCCTTCTTGCCCAATAAAAAACTCGCCATCCAACCAAAACCCCTACTCAACCAACCCATACCATTGTTTTGTTTGTGCCCGAACATCATCCTCTGTTGAAATCCGGTATGTGTCGTTTCATCCTTCAACCTCATCCTGTAAAGAATGTCAATAAATAATTGTTTTTATTGTAATGAAGCGTCTGTTTTCTTTCCTACCAAAAAAAGGGGAGTTTGGGCTTTGGCCCATTCTCCCCTTTTTTTGGTTTATATGAGATGCCAAGGTTGGATGATGACATGACCTTTGCCTCTTGAAAGGTGACCTCCTTTCATCCTTGGGAATCCTTATCAAAACAATCGGCCAATCAGAAACCACTTCCTCCTTCTCTCGACTATAAAAGCAGGGCTCAGACGCTCTCTGCTTCATTTATTCCTGAGACATGGAAGACGAAAAAGCTTTTACTCTCTATCTGGCCAAGTACCAGGAGGCTAATCTTGGGGACTATATAACCTTTATGATTAATTTTCGAAAGTGCCTGCAGACCATGATGCCCTCTGACATCATAACGGTCGAGTCCATCTACGATGTAACCGTTGCTGAACTGCTGCAAAAGGTGTTGCCCGATTACGATCCCCGTGACCTGCCCACCTTTGAATGTGTTGTGTATGCAGAACCGGCCCACCTGCACAGTGATTATTTGGAGGAGGAGGCTGCCAAAGGAAAAGGGGCCTTTCTACAAGCCCTTTGGACTAGTTTGGCGAAACCAAAACTATATCACTTGGCCTACAAGGCGTGGAGGAGACACGGTCCCCAACACCTGACCGCCTGGACACACTTGGCTCAAGCAGTGTTGGATGGGTGCTATGGATTGAAATGGCCCGAGAGCGTGTTCCAAGTACCAGATTCATGTGCCATCTGTCTGAGCCCTATGCACTGGCCAGAAAGAACGCATTGTGGGCACCTGTTCCACATGCGGTGCTTGTTACAACATCTGGACGTGCAAAACACCTGTCCTCTCTGCAGGGCACCCAATCCATTGCGAGAACCCGACCTTTAAAGGTAGACATTGTGTTGAGCCCCAGAAAAATGGGAGAATGATTGCTGGAAAGGAGCATAGCTCGGGACCAGTAATCATTCTCCCATTTTTTTGGGTCAATAAATATGCCAAGGTTGGAACCTATGGAATGAAACACTTGCAAAAAATGACGCTACCCTCTCTCAAAAATAATACTTTTGCTAGCAGCACAAGTCTCTTTTCCAGCCAAGGTTGGAACCTATTGAATGAATACTTACGAAACATTTAAACTCTCAAAAATAATTTTGGCTAGCAGCTCAAGTCTCTTTTCAAGCCAAGGTTGAATTAAAAGTGTTACTCATGAATCCTTTTTAAATCCTACCAGCCTTGAAATTTCACATCAGTTGCATCGACCAATCAGAAGCCTTCTCCCTGCTATAAAAGCGAGGCACTCGAGGCGAGAGAGCTCATTCATTCCTCACGATGCGAGACGATTTAGCGTTTGCACACTGCCTGGTCAAGTATTCATCCCCCGATTTCGGGGAATTTGCTGCCTTTTTAAAAGAATTCCGGAATCGTCTGAATGCTTTACCCATTCCAGAGGTGTTGACGGTGCAGGACTTTCAACGCCATCTCCACGACCTCGATGCCTTGTGCAACGTTCTCTGTCCTTCGGGGGAATCTGGAAAATTGCGCTCTCTCGCCTTTCTCTTTGCCGTCGAACCTTTCAAATCCAAGGACCTTGTGCTCCACAAGATGGCTGAAAGGGGTCACGGCGCCTATATTCGGGGCATTTGGACAGAATGCATGAAACCTGATCTGTACCGAAAGGCGAGCGTGGCCTGGTCTTATGGGGGCTCGCAGGATTTGGAACAATGGGTGACGCTGGGTCACACGGCTCTTCAACTCTTGTACAGTGCTCCCTTCCCAGATCCCGTGTTTGGCGTGCCTGAAAAATGTCCCATTTGCCTGGAGCCCATGCATTTTCCCCTCACGACCGAATGTAGACACATGTTTCATAAAGCATGTTTGGAGCGGACCCAGAGTCCCACCTGCCCCCTGTGTAGGCAGACTGTTTGAACCTCGAGTGTCAAACCCAAAAAAATGGAAAGGATGTGCTCAGCACGTCCTTTCCATTTTTTTGGGTCCCTCCTCTCACCAACGTTGGAAGGTTTGATGTGGAACTGTTGAGAGAATCATTCTCCTTCCAAGGGCATCGCTCAAACGGAAAAACTCCAAGAGGGAAACTCAAAGGGGGGTTAGGAAAACATGGAAACATCCCTCCTCTCACCAACGTTGGAAGATTTGATGTGGAAATTTCCTGTTGCCGTTGAAATGATTTTTGATGTTCACCCCCTGCAAGAAACAAGAAGCATTCTCGTCACACATACTCGCCACTCCATCAGCCAGAAAAACCAGCATTTTCCAGTAATAAAGAAAAAGCTTACCTACCCTACATACTTATTACATACTTATTACTATACTTATTACATACTAAAGATAAAGTTAACTTCATAGATCATAACCTGCTTTTTTCGTCGCGGTTTCATGTCGCGGTTTCAAACAAGTAAAAAACTTGAATACAAGTACTTTTTTTTAAATATTTGGAAAGAATAGGTACCTTTTTGTAAGAAATATCCCTCCTTTTCATATGTTTTACAGATAAATGCAACCCTCCATTTCTTTGGCTATACGAAGAGAGGGTGTCCCTTCCCTTTCACGAGTCTTACGAATGTAGGGGGTCCCACCAATGTCATAGGTCAGATAGATAAATGCGTCCCTCCAATGTCATAGAACAGATAGATAAATGCGTCCCTCCAATGTCATAGGTCAGATAGATAAATGCGTCCCTCCAATGTCAGATAGAACAGATAGATAAATGCATCCCTCCAATGTCAGATAGAACAGATAGATAAATGCGTCCCACCAATGTCAGATAGATTAGACCGATAAATGCGTCCCTCCAATGTCATAGGTCAGATAGATTAGACAAATCCCACCCATTTCAGAGGTTTGATAGATAAACGCTTCGCACCAATGTCAAAAGTTGCACAGATAAACAGGTACTCTTACGACAAAGAGGGGTAGGTAAATAAACATCTCTCCCCTTTTAAAAATTTGAAAGAGAAATGTGTACATCATAGGGTCAAGGCACATAAAGGGACCTCATACGGGAAACATTGCCCTCCCTACGGTGGGAAGGTTGTAAGAAAATGCGTAAAGGAAGGCAAATGTCCATCGCCAGGACCTAGGTTGTTGGAAATTTACAATCAACACCCATCAACGTCGGACAGATTCAATGAAAGGTCCAAGAGGGTAAACGAAAAACCCCAAAAGGAGGGAAATGGAACCCAACAAAAAATGGAATGAGGGGGAAAAGGAAAAATTCAAATGTCAAAATTTTAGATCAAGGAAAAATGAAAATGTCAAAAACTTTTTGATGCAAGGAAAAAATTCAAAATGTCAAAAACATTTTTGATGCAAGGAAAAATGAAAATGTCAAAAACTTTTTGATGCAAGGAAACATTCAAATGTCAAAAACTTTTCGATGCAAGTAAACATTCAATGTCAAAAATTTTCAATGCAAGTAAAAAAAAAAAAAAAAAAAAAAAAAATTTTTTTTTTTTTTTTTTTTTTTTTAGTGGTTCTATAAAGGGTTGACACTCGAGGTATTACATGACGTTTGAGATGTTACACATTCTTTTGAAATGTCAGACAGAACCTTTTTTAGGCATCTCAAGACACTTTCAAGCACTCCAGTAGTTTGCCCCAACTGTCATGAGCAAATGACATTGGGTCATTTTTATTACAAACATGCATCCGAGAAACATTCCTTAAATTTTCGCAAGCAATGCGTGTTTTGTTTTGGTAAAAAACACTGGAATCATGGAGAAAAGAATCATCCCGACCACATAAATCACGTTTTATCGTGCTTGAAACGTTTTGCAAACGAAGCCAAAGATGTCTGGGTATTCTCGGACGATGAGGAGGAGACGGAAGAAGAGGAAAGGGTGCCAGAAGTATGTGGGTGTAGGTACTTTCAACCGATACCTCGTGAAATGTACGGTCGTCCCAGATTGAGGGACAATTTTTATGATTCAATCTTTGAGAAACCCGACTTATGGGAAGAGGGAATAAAATTTGACAATGGCTTGGGCAAAGATGTGTGGGGGATTATTCAGCGCTACTTGAAAGGAGATTGGGTATGGTTTCACATTATGGTCAAACACAACATTTTTGATACGTTTTGTAAGGAAATGGAAATGATTCGGAATCAATTTGTCATTTTACCCTTTTGGTGTCTCTGCGATGGATTAGAGACAGAGAGGGGTAAAATACAGCATCGACACATGATTTTGGCGTGTGAGCAAGAAAGTGCGTTTGAAGAGATTTGGAAGGGTAAAGTTCGCTATGAATTTCCCTCTGCTGGTCGGGCCAAAAAATGTGTCAAGATTCAGAGTGCCTTTCATTTGGTTCGGACCATTGTGTACGTGAGCCAACCTAAATCGTCGTGTGACGGGGGTAAAATTCCCGAAAAATTAATGAATCCGGAACAATGGTCCCATTTCCACATGAATCGACCCTTGCACGCGCATAGTATTGCCTTTCTCTGTACGCTTTTTCCAGGAGGAATAGAAAGATTACTGTTGGAACAGCTTGGAAATAAAAATGTGGCCAGTTGGGACAAGGTGATCAAATGTTTACCAGACGCGTGGGGTCATTTGAAATGGAATGTACCAATTCACGTGACGGGATTTAAATTTTTAAATTGCGTGTTTCCTTTCCAATACCAGGTGACAGGGGAAGAGACTCCTCTGTACGTGACGCTCTACGGTAACACAAAATTGTATTTAAAGGAGGGAAACCAGGGGGGTCAATGTTTGTTTCAACGGATCCGAGACGAAATGTATGTATTGTCCCGCAAACAACAAAACATGATGAATGAAATTAAAAAGATAAAGCAAGAGTGGGCCATGGACCAAAAAGTCTTGTTAAGGTCCAAACTCAGCGAGATGAATGCGAAATGCGACCTCATTCAAAGGGAAAGAGACATATTGAAAGAGGAAAGAGACATATTGAAAGAGGAAAGAGACTTGTTGAAAGAGGAAAAGGACGTGTTGAAAACAAAAGAAAATGAGTTGAACGCTGAAATAATGATATTAAAATTTAAATTGGAAAATGCATTAGTTGAAAATAAAATATGGGAAACCAAAGAAAACGAGTGGAAAGCCAAAGAACACGAGTTAAACACAGAAATGAATACATTGAAAAATAAATTGCAAAGTACATTGGTCGTAGATAAAATATTGAAAAGAATGATACAGAGCCAACGAAAGCTCAAAATGATTAACCCATGGCGATGGAAAAGAGTACCAAGGTTACCACGACCTGCCAACGTTCTCTCGTAATCATTCTACTTTAGATCATGTTTGGAGAACCCTTGTTCAAAAGGTTTTCCAACCTTATTCGAAAACTTGCCAACGTTAAAAAAAAAAAAAAAAAAAAAAAAAAAATTTTTTTTTTTTTTTTTTTTTTTTTAGCCTTCAATATTTTTTGAGAGACGAGTACAAATACTGCACGCGTCTCATCCTACTCAATTGTTCACAATGGATTCTTCTCCAGAGTATGATGATTTTATTGACATGTTCAATTTACCAGCACCTGTTTCACCTTTACCACCCACTCCAGTGGCTTCTCCATCCCATGAGCCATTTCAAGAGGATTCCATGATTTATGAATCTTTACCTGAACCACCTATGGTACCTGAACAATCCATTGAGTCTCGACAACGAATGGAATTTCAAGAATCCTCTGATTCCGTGGAATCACCTGTTGCACCTGAACCAATTGTTTCTTCTCCTATTCGGAAGGTAGCTTCACCTGTGCATACGATAGCTACACCTGTGCGAAAGATGGATTCACCAAGGCAAAGGTCAAATTCACCTGTAAAAAAGATGGATTCCTCAAAGCGAAAGATGGATTCCCCAAGGCAAAGGTCAAATTCACCAAAGCGACGGGCAGATTCACCTGTGAGAAAGGTAGCTTCCATCATTCAACGAGATTTTCGACGAAACGAGAATGGGCCCCGAGATCCTAGGTTGTATCGCAGACCCGATTTCAGACCACCCTATCGTAGACCTGATTTTAGACCCAGGCGACCCCCGTATGCCCATCGATTGATTCCCACGTCTCATGTGTCGGCTCAAGTGTTTTTCCACAGCCAAGGTTTGGCCGTGTTGTGTCTCCGAGATGAGGGATTCACGCTCACCAACGGTGTCGTCTCGTATGCCTTGGATCGGCAATGTCCCAACGAACTATTTAAATATTTGCATTACCTCAATGTCGGTACCATTTGTGTGACGGATCATCAATCCAAGCTCAAATTTAAAGAATTTCAAGCGAATTGGAGCTCAGCCAGTCCGTTCAAAATGATCCCTGTGATGCTGTTAAATGCCAACGAACGAAACAGGGGGGAATGTCCCTTTTGTAACGAAATACATTGTCATCGTTGGGTAGCCGTGCAAGGCATGTGCGCCATCTTGCATCAACCCATCAATCCCATTTTTCATTCGTGAGCAAGATTGGTGACTGCAAGCTCCGCCCACATCCTGTCTGAAACGTATAAAAGGAGAGCTCGTTGGGACGCTTCAAATCAGTCGTCTCTCGACTCGCCAGCAGCATGGACGCAATCGATGCCTTCCCAGAGCACCTCTCCACCACCGTGGTGCCAGTGACCTTACCTGAGAAAATCGAGACGTTGGAATATGCAGCTCGACAGGGCCTCGTCAAAGCATTCATCCTGTATCAGGAGATGGCCACGAAACGTGTGTTTGTCATGTTTTGTAACGATAGTTGGCATTGCAGACGATCGTATATGGACAATTTCAAGCGGGCCGTGTTGGCGGCGAGGATCCAAAATCCCTTTGAACCCGATGAGATGACGTGGGATAAGGTGTCGCAAGGCTTAATGAGAAATCCCGATCGACCGCTGAAGAATACGGACAAACGGATGGGATTCATGCACCAAAACATGTTTATCGTAAAAACTGGATTTACCTTTGGATTTCGCACCGTGAAACCGGGAGAGATTCATTTGATCCAAACAACCCATGTGCCCATGCTAATGTACGAACTGCCCTCCTCCAGTTTAAAGCATCAAAGCAAACTCAATCTGTATAGGAGGAGTTTTGAGCCATTTGACCAAATGCTCTATCATCGCAAAGTGTTGGAGCCCCATACGGCGTATCCCATCCCGGCAGGAACTCATTATATTTTACTCACAGTGCAAAAGACCGTATTTGGGGTGGACATTATTCCCGAAACTATTCTTCCTCAACTCGTTCAGAGCGGATTCAACCTGGGGGATTTCCGAAAGGTGAACCGATATGACCAAAAAGCCTACAAACTGCCTCCTCCGACCCCGGCTCATGGTGAGACGAGCAAGCGACCTTTGGAGGAAGAGGTGTATCCTCCCTCCAAGAAACATTTTAGGATTCCAAAAAAATCCCACAAAATACTCGTTACACCGGTCGTGCGACCCCCTGTAATGATTGCCAGACCTGCCTTGGCTGCTCCTCAACCCGTGTCCATTCCACCTCAAAAGATTCAATTACCAGAGCCACCTGTGCAGATTCAATTACCAGAGCCACCTGTGCAGATTCAATTACCAGAGCCACCTGTGCAGATTCAATTACCAGAGCCACCTGTGCAGATTCGATTACCTCAGCAGACTCGTAAGCCAGAGCCACCTGTGCAGATCCAGTTTCCAGATCCACCTTTGTCTCAATCACCTCAGCAGATCCAGTTTCCAGATCCACCTGTCCAGTTTCCACCTCAGCAGATCCAGTTTCCAGATCCACCTGTGGAGACCTCGTTTGACCATTTAATGTCAAACGTATTTGGAGACTGCTTGGGGCCTGAACAAGTGATGGAAGCCCCCCCAGCCCATGCACAAGAACCCCAGCTGATTCATACGGTGCCTTCCCTCTTTGATCCAAATAATGACATTATATCGTTTTTGGACCATTTTGAAGAGGGGTTGGCCATGGAGCAGCCGGAAGCACCCCTGGATTTGACAATGCCCAGAATGAACCCTATGAAAAGATACACTGTTGGGTTTAAAGTGACAGAACCTCTAAATTTGTGTTGCAAATAAATCTTGGCAGTTGTGTATGTAATATTTGTAAATAATGATTGTTTTGTACATTTTTTTGTACATAATTTTTTGTAAATAAAAAAAATTGTTTTATGGAAACAAGTCTGATTTTTTTGTCCAAAAAAATACCAACCTTGACACATTACACAAGAGGATGTAAAAAAAATGGTTTCGGTACAAAATTTATTGGACCAGTGTCGTTCTCGCACTACGATTGTTTTTGGAAATCTGGGTCGGTGGCCGGATCGAGTTACATATTTCGAGCAAGACTATCCTTACACCATTATTTTTGAGCCCAATTTTGGTGTGCACGTTCCTCGGTCGTTTGGAAAAACAGTGGTCGTGTTTACGAGTCATTTGGATTTGACGTGGGATCCAGGAGTCGAGTTGAGATTTTTTCAATTGGGTCGTCCCCCGTCTCGCCGAGTTTGGGAGGCGTATCAACCCCACAATAAGGAGGCGTACGCGTTGAATCTCACGCAATGCACGCGTTTGGTGGATGTGTACGTGACATTATTAACGTGGTTGGATGATTGGGAAATGCATCGAGATAAACACCTCCCTTGGCGTCTGCTGATGCCCCAACCTTGGAAACGGGCTTTGGAAAAACACGTGGAGCGCTCGCATCAAAAGGCCTTGGCACATGGAATGCCAGTTGACGTCACGCTCCTCGAGCATATATAACGCCAGCCTCTAGCCAGCAGAATTATTCTCTCTCAGCAACATGTCGAATCAACCCGCCTATTTTGCCCATGCCAGCGTGTTGCACCACCTGGGCAAACCAGTGCCCATCGAGCTATCGATTGCCACCATTCCCAGGGATGGCAGTGATCCCGAAGTGCTCTGCATTACGGTGAACCACGAGGACCTGACCTCCACACCCAAAGACATGCGTTCCAATGCCTGCAAAAACGCCCGTCTTCGTCTGGTGCGCCCGCTGCCCAAGAGTGTGCCGGCGCAATGGTTGCGATATTGCGTGAGGGGCATGTTTGACCAGCTGTCCCAAGGTAGAAAAGGCCTCATCGTAGTCAAAAGCCCAAAGCAGCAAAAAACATTCAAAGAGTTGGGACTCTCCACCATGGCTCTGGAGATGCTGCCCAAATTCAACACCCTTTGTGATGGAACCTTTCCCAACCCCATGCATGATGACCTCCACGAAGAAGGGGACGTGTCTCATTGCACCATGCTGAAATCGTTTCAATTTGCAAAATACCTGCAGCAGTTCAACAAGCTGCAGGCGGAATGGAGCTCCAAAGTTTCAGCTTTGGTAGAGTAAAAAAAATTGCTCATGGGCCCAAAAAAAGGGGACCGAGTCGACTTTTGTGTCGACTCGGTCCCCCTTTTTTTGGATTAAGGAAGGTGCCAACGTTGGAGAGCATCTCTTTTAAAAACTTGTACTAAAAAGAGGCCACAAGATTTCTACCAAGGATGGATAGATCAATCGAAAGGTGCCTGATGGCGAGTGTAGTTTTTTGCATGGTCCTGTTGGATAGAATCAGTCCAATAGATATCTCATGATATGGATAGTGTTTCAATGTTGGATCAATAAGTCAATAGTATCTCATGATATGGATAGTGTTTCAATGTTGGATAGAATCAGCAAATAGATTGGAGAGTATCAGCCAATAGGAATCGATTCACGTGACCTAAAGAGTATAAAAGGCGAGACATCAGCAGACAGAGACATTCTCTCTCAGAGTTCTCTCAAAGCAACATGTCTCAACTAGCCTTCTTCGCCCATGCTAATGTATTTCATCATGGAGGCAAGCCTGTTCCAATCGAATTGTCCATCGCCACGATTCCGGAGGATGGAAAGGACCCGGAAGTAATTTGCATCACGGTGGATCACTGCAACCTAATTACCACCTCGAAAGACTGTCGGGCCAACCGTTTTATTAACGAGCGCCTCAGTTTGAAGAGCCACATCCCTGGATCTGTGCCACTGGAATACCTGTCCTTTTGCGTCAGGGGCAAATTTTGCCACCTGGCGCAAGGAAATCAGGGACTCATCGTTGTCAAAGGGTCGGACCAGCGTAAAATTTTTGAGCAGCTGGGGTCTTTACAATAAATTTGGAAACTTTGCCAAAGTTTCAGGACTTGAATGATCGTGCTCTACCAGATCACCTGCACGATGAGGTGCATGAATATTCTGACATTTCCGAGTGCACTATGGTAAAGTCATACCGTTTTGCCAGATACCTGCAAAACTTTAAAAAGCTGCACGCCGAATGCAACAGACAGATGGCTGATCTGGTAGAGTAAGTGAGAAAAATTGAAACATGGAACTGTAAATATTGAACTGTAAATATTGGACTGTAAATATTGAACTGTAAAAATGCCCATGGGCCCAGAAAAAGGGGGACCGAGTCGACACAAGAGTCGACTCGGTCCCCCTTTTTTTGGGTTAAGGAAGGTGCCAACGTTGGAGGGCTTCTCTTTTAAAACTTGTGTTAAAAAGATGCACAAAGATACGTTAAAGATTAGTGTCAAGGTTGTAAAGCGTCAACCAATAGGAATCGTTTCACGTGACCCACTAGAATATATAAAAGGCGAGCAGCTAGCAGCCAGAAATCAGAGTGCTTCTGAATGCAGTCAAGAGTTTAGAAATTTTTTTTTGGTTAAAACTGTCAGGTTTGGGTTTGTATTGAATATTTCAAATCTGGCAGTTTTGACGGAAAAAGAATTTCCATGGCAACAGGTAAATGCTAAATGTTTTTCGTTAAGACTTTCAGGATTTGGCGTAATGTTGGAAATTCGCAGATTCTGCAAGTCTTATCGGTAAATGTTTTTAGCCAAAATCTTCAAAAATCCGAAAATTGGGGGACCGAGTCGCATGTCGACTGGGTCCCCCTTTTTTCGGGCCACATTATCCACCAAGATTGGAATGCGTCTTTTTAAAAACTTGACACAAAAAAATCGGACTGCCTGCTGGCTGCCAGTTGAGACCTCCGTGTTTCCTAGACACGCCAAGATTATAAAGTCGTGAGATGGGTCGTCCCCATTTTCTAACAAGATACACACCCATATTGGAATGATTCTGTCTTTTCTCGACATACCAACGTTGCATTGTCTACATTTCATGGGTTGCTGCTTTCACCAAGCTTGACATGTCTCCATTTCATTTGTGTATCGCCCCCTGACATGTCTCCATTTCATTTGTGGATTACCCCGTTTTAAATCATTCGTCTGGGATGGGCTGAAAAATTTTCTCGCCTCCTCAAAAATATTTTTCGGAGGAATTTGAAAAAAGTTTCGATATGGATATTGAAGAGAAGTTCAAGACGCTTTGAGGGGATACTCAAAAGGGTCGTTTTCCATTTTCAATCATTTTTTGAAAGGGTCACGGTGCTCAACTATTTATTCGACCGACTGTATGGAGTCTATGGTAATGACTGTAAAACGAGAGGTGTTTCCTATTTTACAGTGATTGTCATAGGTGTATGTTAGAGGGGCCATAGCACCGGGGCCTGGAAACTCTGCAGGCATGTGTCGTTTGGACGTGTATTG
>BMAO01000734.1:0-99348 GCA_019973975.1 Trichonephila clavata | reverse complement strand
CTCTTTATTCATACAAAATATGCTGCTTCTTTGAAAGAGAGCTACAATATATGAATTATTTATGATGCGCTTTTATCAAACAGACATTGTATCAGATTTAAGTAAAGGCACTAATATAAACCATTCAAGATGATGTTGACTCGTTTTCATTCTATTCTTCTGACACCGAAAATGCTTAACGAGAATAAATAATACTGAATAAAAGTTATATGGCTTTAGGTTTCCAAAGATTATTGAAAACAAGAAAAGTTATCAGATATAATTTAATAATTATTTTTTATTAAGTGTAAAAAAATACTTTGTTATTTTTTTCTATAGAATTAATATTTCGATGTGTATCATTTAATATATATATATATATATATATATTTTTGCGAATACAATTTACAAACGCTTACCATCTCTTATGTTTCAAGTGGCCGCGATGGTCAAGTGGTCAAGGTATGGGATCATGGCTAGCGTGTCATGAGTTAGAGCTCAGTACTACTGAAGACCCGCCGTGTATGGGAGCGATGCACGTTAACGCTGTCGAGAGCTCAAACGTCCTCCCGTTGGTGTGGTGTGGTAGTTAGAAGAGGAGGGTGCCAGCTCAGGTGTCGCCCGCATCAAAATTACGCGGTCCGTCGCCAAAATCCCTCGTGTAGCTGAACAATGCGACGTTAATATTCACTCACTCACTCTCATATTTGAAAATTAACTTTGGTAACATGTACCATTTTTTGGAATAAATTGCATTGGTTTTTTTTCAGTCAGATGTCAATCCTTAAGATATCTTTCATGATATTTTTTTCTAGAGGTAAAACTAATAGTGGTTTATTTTAATAAAACTAGAATCAATCTGTGGTATGTGCCGCCTGTGTGTTTTAGCTGGTTAGGCGCTGGCATTATACGCCCAAGATTGTGGATTCGACAACGGTCTTAGTTGGTAGTTCTTCATGGTGCAAAAAAATGACAGCGTTCATATCGTATGGTTATGTGGTATGTAAAATATCCATTGAGTGCCTGTTTGGCTTGGGTTCTCTCAGCAAAAGTAAATTCCCAATACAGTTTCACATCGTCAGAGCTCAGATGCCTTCCTTTGAGGAGGAAACTGGGTGCAATAATTGCATAATGACAATCGGTATGTAACGGGTCTATTAGCGTTCCTCCTATCAATCAATCCTCTTGGGGAGTTCCTTTCTTTAAATATTATTTAATTGAAAACTTCCTCCCAAAGAAGAAGACGCGACCTGTGTAAATTATATCGCGTATTTAAGTATTTGCTTTCGGGTTCGAGAAAGGGAGAGAGGTTAGAAGCTGAAGGATAGCAGTGAGAATTAACGTAAGATAATAGAAAGCTAGATGAAGGTGTGCAGTAAGTTATCAGCTTAATATCTATAATTGACGATTGGTTAATTTGATACTTGAATCGGATTAAATTTAAACTATATTAATTTATATCGTCTTCCTCTCTCTTGCTTCCTTCTGTTGTTTTTTCTTATGCCACCTGATGTCGACTGCGTCAGGTTCAGGCCCATGGAATTTATCATAGCAAGGAGCTAGATGTACGCCTGTCGTTGACCGTAGCCTTGAGCACCATTCAGGTGACAGTACGATTGAACTCCTTTCCACCTTAATTTTGAGGGAGAACACCCTGGGGAGTGTCAGAGGCCTCCCACCTCTCTTCCCTTTCCACCAACCTCACGAGAGGACTTGATGGATATTTAAACTACTCCCATGCCGCAAAGACGATATACATTTACAAACATCCAAGTTTTCTACGGGATTTGAATCCAAGCCCTACGGCACATTAGTCAGTGTCGCTATCCACTATACCGGAGGGGCGATACTCTTGCTCCCTTAGTTAGTTTACGATGCAATTCCTAATCTTGGTTGTACAAGTTTGTTAGGTTGTTAAAACTTGTAAATAAATTAAGTTATTTTGATTATGACTAATTTTTTCCTTCTAACTCTTGTACACTGATAGTTGGGGAAACCCCAACCGTTATAACAGGTATATACCTATATAGCGCCGCACTAAAAAGTGATACCAGCTCCGGAAGAATGTACTAAGTCAGTAAAGGTAAAAATACCCCCCAAACCTCAGCCCTTACTGAAAACTTTAAAAAATGTGTGGTATGTAGATATTGAAAGTTTAATTTGATTATTTTGTGTGTGTATCACGGCGAAAATATCTTTTTTTCCCTCATTTAGATAATCTAGACAGCAATTACTCTTAAAATATTTAAACTTGGAAATAAAGTATCCGCACACACATGGAATCTGTGAAAAAGGAAGACTAATTTTTTTCAACGACAACCTCTTATTAAAAGCAGACATCTTGATCGATTTTAATTTTTTGTCTTAGCTGAGGACGAAAACATCAATGGTTTTTGAAGCGGAAGCAATACTTACTTCCTTCTTTGAAACAAAGTTTAAATATTAAAGACAAGACTGCAGCTCTTGTTTGACGAAAGTATCAAAGATCTTTCGTCTAGACAAGAAGGGAAACTTTATTAAATATGATAAATATCGTCAAAATTCGCTGTGTGGCTCTAAAAAAGTGAAAAAGTTTGTTTAATAATATTGTTTTGAATATGCGAACTACGAATACTTGATACAAAAAATATTGATGCGAAAGTAAAGAAGTTGTTAATATTTAATGGCCTAATAAAAAGTAAGTTATTTAAAGATATATGCTCAATATATATATTTTTGAAATAATAATTTAAAAATTAAATGTGTGATATGTTTGTTTTCAAGTTAAGTAATTCTTAGAAAGGAATATTTTGATTTCATAACTTAATTTGTCTTATTTATAAACCAACGGTTATATTTATCATTCTGTATGTGTGTTAAAAATTTATAGGTACTCATGTATTACAATTCGTGATACCATAACGATAGAAGTTAATTATTATTTTATGTACTTAAAAACTACTGGGCAGAGTTGCGCAGAAAACTTTACTAAGAATAAAATTTAATATGCATTAGTCCCAAAAACTTGATCTAATGTGGAAGAAACAAGTTTGTGAAAATACTGGGTTGTCAAGGATCAGATAATTAAAGAATAAGCAAAAGGGCTTCTTCAGAAAGTATTGTATTACACTTATATGCGTTTTTTGCTGCAAAATATACCACAAAAAAACTGCTCAAATAACAAAGAAAAAGTGCGTACTTTATGAAGAAATAGAGTATTTACTGCATGAAAAGGAAATTTAATGAGTGCATATTATATAGTACTTTACGTGATCAGACACACCTAAAAATACTATTTGAAGGCATAAAACTGTCTAAAATGAGAATTAAGTCGTCGATTTTGCAAAACCTGGCTACTTATATTTAAAGAGATGCATAATATCCCTGCCCGTTGGGTTTTTTCCACCTACGAGGATGTGGCCGAGTTTTCGGGACTCTACTGTATTAATCCGGGAGTGGGCACGTGGAGCATAGAGACAAAAAACATCAATATTTGTAAGATAATAAATTAATTTAATTTTTTTATATATAAAACTATAACATGCAATTTACGTATCTATACCACACCATAATCATCTGTTTTGTAAATGATCGACATTTAAACGTAGCTACATTTTTATAGTTTCAATAAATTGTCATACATTCTAGTAAAATGATTAAATTCATGAGAATAACTCTCTCCAAATTTGAGACATGCCAATAGATTTCTAAAAAATGCAAAATATTTTATAGGTTTTCTGTAAATAATGTTCTTTTTTTTTTACAAGTTTAGATAGAAATGTCATCTCCTACTGACAGTCAATGCCAAGAAAAGAAATGTCTGCTTAAACGAACTTTAAAAGACAACCTAACCAACTGAAATCCTAATGGGGCTCGTCTTACCACTTACGAACTAAAAAATGGTTCATTGCTTTTTTGTCCTGAGAACGAAACAGAACTTCCGCTCAAGAAAAAGAACTTTCCGACTTCTTTTTTTTTACATTAGACAGAGAAAGTTCACTTTTGTCTCAGCTGCAGAAAATAAAAGAGCTTCATTACGCAGCGGTAGGATAACTGGAGGATAATTTTGTTTCTGGGCTGCATCGACGAAAGGTCTCGGGTAATTTGAAGTAAAAAAGACTAGCATACGTTAAGGTAAATTTGAGATAGAAATGCTACATCAAACACAATGAGACGCTTATTACCATTAGAACTTTCATTTTTAGTTTGGAAAATTTACACTTCGAAAACGTTTTTTATTTTTATATCTTAAATATTTTAAATGTATGAGTTTTGTTTGGAGTTTTATAAAAATCGTTTCTAATGGGAATGTAATTATAGGCTAAGTAAAAAACACAAGTAATAATATGGAGTGTTTAGTTGCTTGTAGACATTTGGCAACAAACAGTGTTTCCCCCAAAATAAAATTTTCAGAAGCAACATCAAAAGCATAATTGATACTTGACTAAGAACAGATGAAAGCAATTTTTTTTCAATTAGATAAAGCATTCCTTTACACGAAACTCGAAAACAGAAAATATATACAAACTAACACACTGAACTTTATCCCCCACTACATTCAAATGTCACACACAAAAATTTAACTTAGTCACCAACAGTAATGTCAAGTATTTTTCTGTCTCACATGATTTAGTGTCTATAACTGTCAATATGCGTTCGGAAACGCACTCATTCAGGTTTTTCAATAAAATTAAATGAAACTGTGTGTGTGTGTGTGTGGAATGTAGACAATTGGCAACAATATGCATTTATTTTTTTTTAAAAAAATCTAATTTATTACATCTTGACTTACAGTTTTTTTTTTGTTTTTTTTTTAACATTTATAAACCCCGTGCACCACCGAACGTATAACACGGGGGTGAACAACACAGACAGAAGAAAGGATTACAACACAAACATCCATGCCGTCTCCGGGATTCGAACCCAGTCCTGCGGCACCGCTGTCAGCTTCACTGACCACTATACCGGATGGGCGGCTGACTTACAGTTTGATTATTGAAATCCATATAAGCAGATGTTAAGAACTACAAATATTTTTAGTCGAAACTAGGGAAATTTATTCACATTTAATTTTGTTGCGTTATTTACAATATTATGATATTTTGATATTTTTTATGGATATTACTTTAAATCAAATGATCGAAAAACTCGATGTTTCACATTCTGAGATAAACCGTCTTAAAAAGTAATCGATTATCCTATAAAAATATCGCTAAAATTGTAAAATAAAAGGCTCTAATAAATGATCTGAAAAATAGTGCGTAAAGTAATCCCAAACGATGATATATCTGTAATAGAAAATAATATTTGCGCCCTAAGAAAATAAAATTTTACTATTCAAATTACTCTTTACTGAACCATGTAATGAAATTTGTTTCTGGCTGAACAGGTTTTGTTAATTGAATTGATAATATAATGCTATTTGCACCTGGTACAACACTAATATTTAAAATACAAAAATTATTCTAAGAAAAATAAATCAGTACGTGTTCTACTTCCAGTCTGCAATGTAAATTATTGTTGAGGTTGTGGTGTAAGTCGCTCTCTATAGATTGTTGTAATAAAGTTTTGATCCATATATTGTCCATAGATTGTTGTAATAAAGTTTATAGTCTGAACATGACTGTCGTTGAAAGTGTCTGAGATATATTTCTGTTTTTTCAGTCTGAAGTCCCATTGAGGAATGAAATTGGCCACGTCTCTCCAAATATCACGCAGCAAATATTCTTTTTCGATTGGTTACAGCAGAAATCATAAAGGTTAATCTCTGCTGTTGTCATCCGCTGTTACTGTTAATCACCAGATGTTGGTCTTTGGGTATAACAGCTGGTAACGGGGAGGGGGATACACTTGAAATAACAAAAAGTTTGATGCTGACCCTTTGAAGATCTATGAAGTCCCGACCTCTGTTAGAGGTCGGGTTATGAACTTATCTCCAAATTTAATGTGCGTAGAATGTGATGCAGTCTTCCGACAGCCTATTGCATAACAATCGATCCATTGTGAGAATGTGTTACCAATCTTTGTTTCTAACAATATACAGTTATTTAATATACAGGAATTTTGCTAAGGTACTTATATTTACAAGTTAATATTATAAGCTGTATAATATGTATTTTAAAAAATTGAGGGCATTTAAGTATTGTAGCATTTGGGCATTTATTTGTTAATATATGTATTTATAGAAATTTTGAACTGAGAGCTAACATTTTTTTGTATATTTCAATAAGATTTAGGCACAAAAGATAAAAAAGATTTATCAATAAATTATGTATAGAAAGAACATATAATTTTAAACAGCATCTGATTGTTGATATAATTTGTACCAAAGTACTTTTTTTACCTATAAATTGCTTAATGATTGTTTTTGTATTAAAAATAACATTTTTTTTCATGTGTTGAAATTATTTATCGTAAAGTCGGAGCATAACGCGCATCTTTACTTTACAATTTTTATTGTTAAGTATATTCGCCGTATAACGCGCATCCTCATTTTTACTATAATATCTGAACTGTACGTGTGGAATACTGTTATGTTCTGAAGTCATTTAATCGAGGAATTATATCAGGATTTTAGAAAAATAGTATATTTCTAGAACTACAAACCTTTAAGTTCGTAAAAAAATGTCATTTCTTTTAAAGAAGCAATATTACAATACACGTAGAAATCTGATTTTTTTCTATGCTCAATTTTTTCCTTTTAAAGCTCTCATTTTTATACCCTGTGTCTGATGCACGCGCATAAATTTCAGTCTTATTTCTTTTGGGTTAAAAGTACACGTTATACGCCGGAGTTTACGGTAAATTAAATAGCTTTATCGTATTTTTTTGCTAAGGAATAACCGAGCTAAATCCCCATATATTAAATTAGTTTTATCTTTGCAAATGGTTGAAACATTTAGCCTTGCGTTTCTGAAGTATATTTATCATTAGTAGATGGTGTAATTAAGAGAGAGATGGTATATACTTATACATATATTTTGAGAAATTATGAAATAATCTTTTGGAGTTAGTATAATTCAAATCAATCGTGACATTCATTTCTTTCAATATAACTATTATATAATTAAAACATATACAGCATGGATTATAATGAAATTAGATTAATAAGTAGAACTATTAAAAATGGCTTTTATCTTACAAATGTCAATTTTAATTTGAAAATCAAATTAAATGCTTGAATATGTCAAGAATAGATTTTGTGTGTTCAGTAAACTATAAAACATAGTGTTACTCAATGGAGCAATATTTTCACTATAAAAAAAAACAGAAAGTTGCGGAAAACAATAATTTATTTTAGTACAGTGTTTTGTTTTTTTCAAGAACTCTGTAAAATCTTAGATGATTTTAAGTATATGCTATATTTATAACAACATCATTTATGTCTGTTTATAAAATCTGACTAAAGTTGCTATTTGTGTTTGCTTAGTTATTAGAAATTTTCATCTGTTACGTGCAATGTTTTAATTTAAATCTTTTCTGATAATAAAACTGTAAAGTATAAATATGCACATTTTTATTGTAAATTAATTTAACATTCCATACACATTAATGCACAACAATAAAAATTAAGGAACATGCAAAAGTAAACAATTCTTTGTTTCTGCAATGTTTGTTCTAATTTTGTTGAGCCTAGATAATCATGGAGAACCTTATTATTTACGTTAGAAATTTTCACGTAATATTTTTGTTGTCACTATGACCAATTTCAGAACTTTTGTGAGGGTTTTTTTTTTAAAAGATCAATTGTCTACAAGAGTGCATGCCATCCAATGCATGCATGCTTTTTCTATTTAAAAGTTTTCTTATAATACTTTAGATATAATTAAGATGAAGACGGTGGAGTTATGTGTAATAAATATTTTCCACTTTGAAGGATCTTGATATCCATGAAATTAGTTTTAGAAATTCTTTACAAATCACATTTTGAATGTACGACCTGATACTTTGCGTATTTGATTGGATCGTGATTTCTACGCAGAAGAGTGACACCTTGAAATTTGCTTTTTCTTCTATGCGTACTGCAGGGTTTCAAGTACACATAATATTGTTAAATAATTAAATATATATTAGATGACTTTAACACTGAGATATAATTACATAACTGAGTTATTTACACAATAAAAGAAAATATTCAGAAAACTTTTCATTAATTAAATATGTTTTAATTATTGTATAAGAGATATCACTTTTCTTTTCGAGAGAAATCATACTAATATTGTCAAAAAAATTATAAAATTTAAACAGACACTAAAAAACAATTAGATATAAACTTTGATTTTATTAGTATTTGTTAAATGCTTAATTTTAAATGCTATTTATAACGAGCGAGATAGAATAATTGTTGTTATTACTTGTTAATTGAGAAATATTGTTGTTCAAGAAATTATTACTGAAATACGTACGTTATCAATTCTTTCAGTGATTCGATGATAAAATAAAAACCGCGATAAAGGCTCAAGCTTTATTAATTGAAGAAAATATTATTAAATTTTATAGTTTAAAAAATATTTTTTAATTAATTACACTAATGTGATTAAAAAAAGATTCGTGGATACAATTTTATAAAGTTTTTTTCTAAGCACACATGTCACAATTTAATATATTATAATTATTTATATCTAACATTAAATAAAATGATTCAAATTCAAAACAGTCTCTAGATATAAAATAACCTCAGAATTAATCTATTTTAGAGTAATCATAAAAATTATACTGTTTATTACTCTTTTAAAATCAGAAATGTTCAATAAATGTGAAGAGTTTTTCTTTAAAATTCAAGAGGAGAATTAATTTGATTTTATTGATATAAAATACATGTTGAACAGAGAAAACTAACTAATTAAAAAAATGAGTATTACTTAGATTTTTCTTCGTATTTTATCCAAATTATTTGAATTTTTTTTTATTTGAAAGATTGCTTTTAGTTCAAGTCCTTTCCTTAACGTCTAACTTTAAAATATTAAAAACAACTTTTCATAAAGATTTATAATGGTTAAACTATAATGTTTTTATTTAGTTATTTATTTTTTACATGCAATTAGAAAATTAAATATTAAATTTGTTACCACATGGAAAAAACTAATTTTTAAAATAAATAATTACAATAAAAATAATGTACGTTTTATCGTCCTTTCTTAAAATCATAAATGTGGAGTGAAAAAAAAATTTATTAAAAAATTATTTAAAATAAAAATTTTATCCTCTTGAAAAAGTTAAGAAAAACGTAATAAAAAACACACAAAATGGCCTTTACAAAAGTGATTATTCATATTAATGGCTCTAAATTTTTTGCATATGAATATCTTGACCTCAGAAACGGATAATAATTCTTATTTGCTTTCAAAAGTCTAGATTTATTAAAGGTAGTTGCCCTTGAAAGGAAACATAACTTGCATATGCTATTATATTGCATCCAAACTCATAAAAGAGATTTTCTTTCGCGTAATTCGTTCCGTAATTTTTCTTTTTTATTGGGCAATTAGATTTGTCTGGAAAAAAAGGGAATGCATGTGTGTGTGTCTCAGTTTGTGACTTAACGCTTCGGTAATTCTTATGGATGCTATGTATATGCTGATTTTAAGGCCTGTGTGTTCCCTTCTTTCTCTTATTATAATGGGAAAAGGGTTTCTGCTATATCTTTGTTAAGTGGTATTGTTGGCAGAATTCAGCCATCATTCTTTGTTTTCCAGAACATCAGAAACATTTGTTCTACTTTTGTTGTGATTCGGGTTTAAATATTTGAAAATGGTTACTCCATTGAAATGTGTGTGAATTTCTTCTTTAAGATTCTGAACTAAAATTGTGATATTTCTTTAATATTTCCCCCGAGCGTTGCAAGAAGCATGTACAAATAGTATCGTGAAATTTCATTACAGAAAATTTCTAATATACCATACATAACACATTAATTTTTGAGAAAAATATATAATCTAGAAAAGGTAAAAAAATTATAAAAGAGAACCATTTTCAGAGATTGAAGCACTAGTTTCACAAAAAAGAGATTTTTATATTAATTAACAGAGTCAACTAGATCTCGGTAAATCCCGGAAGAAAAAAATTATTGCTGTTATTTTAACCCGGGAGCGGGCATGCGCGGCATTGAGTCACCTCAGGCTCACGAAATTGTTAATTCTGAGAAAACTGTTCATTTGTTACCAATGGCCTTGACTGTATCCACCTACATGACAATCCTCATAGGAACTAAAATGTATTTGTCACACATCTCCATCTTTTTTTTTTTGAACAATCTTAAAGTTTTTATTTTGACTGAGTTCCCCACACAACCATTTATGTTTTATGTTACAAAATATTTCCTATGAGAACATACTGCATCCCCCCCCCCCGGGGAACAACTTAGTGGTTTCGATTGCTGTGTTGTACGACTTATTGTGGTTTATAAATGTAAGTGAGCAGAATATAAAAAATGAAATGGGCACCTGTGATATCTATTGGAGGAAGTTGAAACTGATCAAGCAAGGGAAGAACCTGCTGAAATAATGAATATTAATCACGATAGAGAAATTAAATTTGAGAAAAGCGATGAACATGAAACATTTGAATTGAAAGGAAAATTTTCAAATGATACCTAAAAAACTTTACCAAGAAAAATATGAATCCATAAGTGTAATACAAGACACACTTCTCCCTGCTCAAAAAAACCAAGTAAGAAAAAATCAACATGATATTTGTTGATCATTAAAGGAGAACAAAGCTACCATAACTTGAACAAAATATGGCATTTTTGCCTGCAAATAACATTCCTGTATTGTTAGCGAAAATAACAGGAAACAATATTCCTGAATGTTAATTCCTGTCTGTAATTTATGTCTTTTATTGAAGTCGCGCACATTTGAAACTTCTTGGTTCATTTTGATTCATATTTTTTCTCAAATTATCAAAAAAAAAAACAAAAAAAAAATGGAAAAGTTTTTAAAAGTAGGTAAATATACTTTCTCTTAGTTAAATTATTTACTGAAATTACGATTTTTATCGTGTACAATAAAAATAATTATAAAAAAAAAGAATTGGAATGACTTTGTCACCCTGCGTGACTATTAACGTTAGTATTGAGTTCGCTCCTGCTTTCGGGCTAAAGCAGGTGCGCACTGTTTATAATAGTTTGAAGAACTTCTACAGTTCCAAACTAATATACGAAAGAGAGAGTCATTTTATGTCATGAGAATTCCTTTTACTCGCACAAGCACACAGCAATATATAAGCATATATACAGCGGACAAGATATACAGCCATGACAAGAGAATAGCAAAGTAGAAAAACGAATTTATTAAGCATAGCGTGACTATTTTACATGCATTTTCTTTAAGTACAATTTTAAAACAAGATATCATCATTGCAGGCATAGTTTAGCGCGTTTTACATTTTATTTTACAATATGCAACTATTAATTTTTACTAACAGAAAGTAGTACTATACTTTAAAAAAAATTTTTAAAAAAAAAAAAAAGAAAAAAAAAAATATTAAATAAAAGATTCCTCACTACAAAATGAAAATGGAAATCCGAGAAATGGTTAATTATTTGAGAAAAAGACGACAAAATAGGAACAAGACGAAGAAACGAAATTCTCCAATAGCGCTATTTTATTACGTGAAAAACTAAAAAAGAATCTTACATTCTCTCAGCTACGGAATTATAGTGAGGAAATAATAGGGATGCTATAATCACATAATAAAATGAAGTGAAATAGTATCAATTTTTAGAAATTAGATAGTAGTTGGAATCCGGAAAAAACTTGGCACCATTCACTTCATTAAGACATTTGTAAACTCTTAAGTAAAATCTGTTCAAAATATAGGGCTCAATCCTTTTAACGCAGGTAATGGAAGTGGCACTCAAAAAAAAGTATCGCAATAAACACGTAAAGGGAAAAACTGTATAAAATGATAATTTTAATTAATATTTACTGAGGTTATTACATATGTATCGCTAACCGTACTATGGTCGTATAGTGTATTTTTGTGTCTGAATAAATGTTTAATGTTTAAATTTAGTTGGCATGCTTCTTATTTTGAAAATCTCAATTATTTGGATTTTTATTGAGTTACTTATCTGCTTTCATCACTAGGATGTAAAAATCAACATTTATCTAAGACATGTCTTATATGAATAACAAAATTGCATTTCATACATTATTAATATTATAAAGATATTTTTAGTATATTCTGTTATGTAGTATCCCTATATTCTGTTCTGAGAAACAGATAATTTTTAGAATTCGTTTACCTTCCGGAGATTATATGTATTGTTTAACTCTAGAATATTTCCCAACTGTAACATAGCGGATTTTATCAAAAAAATTTAGAGATCTTACTGTATTACAAAATTAATAACCAAATAAAACTTAACTTAAGAAATATCAACGAAACATATCATCCTGCCTTGAAACTGCTTAATACTAAATTTTGGAGAAGCTCTTGTAACATTATCTAATACTATTCGAAAAACGAAGACAGAACACAAATTTTACTGCACAAATATTTTCAAGACATAAAGGTAGCTGAAATTGGGATTGTAAATAGAATTACTTTTAAAAGAGGTTCATCTCTGGGCTTCTATGATCACATAATTGATGTATAGTCATATGTATGCCTTTTCTCAAGAAACCATACATCTCTCCCCAAAAAGTATGTTCTTTTAGATAAATACAATAACATCTAAGCGCATTTTTAATTAAGAAGCTATCTATGTTTTCTATCTATGTCTTTCTACATATATCCTATATGTAATACAAAATAACTTGTCTATATGTTAATGATACACACGGTATTCAAAGAAACATAGAATTAAATCTATAATATGAAGTTATTCAGACTTATAAAATATAAAAATGTTTTCATATTACATGAATGTATTTCTTTTGTATTGTCATTTTGTAGCTCATTTACATTCCGATATAGCAATCAACTCTCCCTTTCGTCTAGGGCCGCGATATTTGTATATAATAAAAAAGAAATGTAAAGCTTCTTTTGACTGTCGCTAATTTTCCTAATTTCTTTATCAAAGGAGATTCGAAAATAGTTGAATTTACCTCATGAATAATTACACATATTATACAGTTGTCTTATATATGCATTACATTTACCTATATTGTATTACGTTCTCTTTTGTTTGAAGTAAGGGGAACAGTGTAGTTTTATTAAGAGGATACTGATTTCATTGCGATTTCACATAGTAGGATTAACACAAGATATATTTAGTAACTCGCACGTATCATTTTAGTGATTTCCAACTTTTTTTCAACATTAACTATTTCTCGTAATACAAATTATAAGGATTATTCTCAATACCTCTTCTTAGTAACTAGTATCTTGCAACGTAATTTACACCTGGTATTAATGTAGATTTACTTATACATTTACTCATTTTTACAAAGCGCTTTTACAGAGCACATATTCTTTCAACACTAGTCACTAAATCAAACTAAACACAAATACTTAGTTTTATCTCTTGTAACTATTCTCAAAGGGAAAATAACATAAAAAAATTGATATAACTATTGTCTTTCAAAAAGTATTTTTCTAATAGTATTTCAGAATGCATGGTCTATGACAATAAAGGATATTAACTAATATGACTGAGAAACATGGAATTATTAAGTTGTTCAACAATTTTCTTTTCCGTGATTATAAAAATGTTACTAACAGAAGTGAAATAATTAGATGAAAGCTTTTATAGATTTTTTTCTATGATCTTATGATGTCCATATAAATATTTTTCTTTCAAAGGGGGCTGAGAATTGTTAAGTAATTACTTTGACAGTTCTAGTACATTCCCCTTGATCCGTTATCACTTTTTAGTGTGGCACCATACAGGTGGATACCAATCCCCACAAAGTAATTCTGACACCCAGTTTCCTCCCAGAGTGAGGCATAGAATCTTGACGATGCAGAATTTTACAAGGAATTTAATTTTAGCAAAAGCACCAATCCAAACAGGCACTCTTGGGATTTTTACATTACCGCATACTCGTACGACATGGAAGCTGTCAATTTCTTTGCATCATGAAAATCCATCGACTTGAACCTAAGTTCAACCCGCAAACTTTTGCGTACAGGGTCAGCGCCTAACCAATTGTGCCACCCAACTGGCGATAAAAATAAATTAAAGTGAAAAAAAGAATAATAATTTTTTCCAAGATAAAACTCTACAAAGTTCAATAAAAAAATACAAGAACGTTCTCTCTCAAAATATATTTTATTAAATTTTTGTGTATTCAAATATCAAATTTATTTGAAGACGAAACATCGCATTCAAATACCATATCTCGTTGCTTCAAATATCATTGTTTGAGATCTAACAAAACATATCCCTACTTTTAGCAACATATAAAAGTTACGCTTCGCAGTACAATGCTACAGAAACCCTTATCAATAAATGAAACAAAAACAAATTCCTTCGAAGATATCCATAATACAGTGTCCCCGAAGAATCAGACTTTCTGTGAATAATAAATGGGATGACCTCTTTTCTCTTGAATCCCATGGCTGCTATCTTGACTCTAACATACTGCTATCGAACATGACACAGGCTTCAAAGGAACAGCGCGTTTGAATTATATTCCAATCTCTAGAATAAATATCAGATAAACCGAAATAACTTAAGCCCGGAGAAATAATTTATAACCATTTCCAAAAATTCCTTCTTGTTAGAGTTAGCCCGGAGAGGAAATTTCGTGTGTGGAGTTGATATACGATTTACAATCAATTTAGGTACTTATCTATACAATTGTTTATACAAAACAGATATTTTAACATCAATTCAAATAACAATTTAGAAACCATAAAAGACTAAATTAAGACTTTTAAACCTATTCGGTTTAAAAGTCGTATTGTTTTATTTTTTGCTCTGCAATTTCTACTGAATATAATTAAAATATTTCCGTTTAAAAAATCATTTCTTTCTTTTCAGTTTTATAGTAGGAATTGTTTTATGTTGTACAAAGTAAAAAATCAAATTTTACTACTGTTCAGTTAATATGTACAAGAATAGAATGAATTAATAAAGTTAAAATATTTACATAATTATGCATCAAGTTTTGAGAATATCAAAATTTATTGATTTACCACATTTCAATCTCATGAATAAATTCTAGTAATACCAAAATATTACGTTAATTCCCTTATTAATATAAATTCAAGTTTGCAATATAACGCAAATTTTAACTATCAGTAAATGCAAATGTTCTTTATTTTAGATCATTAATTTTTATTCAGAAAGTCATTATAAGGGAAATTTAATTCAACAAAATGAATCTCATTTGCATTCAAATTTTTTTATTCAATTATTTCACTTGGATAGCAGCAACAAATATATAAATGAAACTAAAATATAAATGGTGTATCGGACGATATTTAAAGTCCTGCGTGCTTCTTCAGAACTAGGATCACAAGCATTTGTTTCAAGAACACGAATAGAATTTTTCAAAAGGTTACACATTTTTTTAATTATTTTTAATTTTAACCTAATATTAAGTTAAGGTGATTCATTATAAAACTTTCTTTTTTGTAGATGTAGATATAAGAAGCTCAAAGATTCATCTCAAATGTCTTATTTAAATCTAAAAAAATTACTTTATGATGTTATATTTTTCCAGCTTCACTTAAATGACTTATAAGAAAATGTTTTTTTTTAAAGTTATTTAATGACATGTTTATGACGATGTTTGATCACATAATAGATTACTAAGTACAGTGAAAATCATTTAACGCGAAACTGAAGGAGCAGACATATTTGTTCGTGTTAAAGTATATTACAAAGAATAAAACACATATTCAACTAAATTATGTGTGTATTTATTAGAGTACATTTTATTTATATAGATATGCGTGTAAAATTTATTTGATAAAGACCAGTTAATCAAAGACATTTCAAGAACTTATTGAAATTTCTTGCAAAATTTTAAAGCCTTTGGAAAAACTAAACATTTACTGAGTTTTTGGAAAATAATCTGATATTTATCTTTGCATTATCTTTTTTAGCATCAAATTGCTCAATGTAGTTCATTTTCTTATTCAGTTCACCATTAGCGAAACAAACTCACTAATTTTTACTCACACTGAGACGCACTCGTAACAAATTCCTAAGCCATTTGATGAGGGATGAGATGTTTTTGTGTGACATTTCTAGGGGTGGAACGTGGAGTAGGTAAACAAAATTGGCTCGTACAACATGTTATTCCAAGGAAATTTTGAAGCCAAGTTAGCCTCTTTTCTACTAAAATTAAGAAACCACATACATCTCTTTTATTTCACACCTCTCTTTAACATCACTGGTGCTTTCCATATTTTGTTCATTTTCAGAAAGAAAACAATTTCGTGTTAAGCGATTGCCGTTTCATGTCAAGAGAAAAAAAATGCATGAAAACGCACAGTATGTTGTCGATACCTTGTAGTATTTCATATTAACCGATATTTCGCCTTAAGCGCTTTCATGTTAATTTTCTAAGCCACTGTTGTATGGTATTCTCTTTACTTCAGTTAAACCTAAAACCTTAGTGGAAAATCTAATGAATCGATTCGCGCGCGCGCATGATAGATCAAAATATATATTTGACTAAAGATATAATTTATTTCAATAGAAATATGAATACAAAAAATATTTTTCACTAATGGGCTGCTTATTAGCAACTAAGCCTTTGCAGAAGCGACAAGTTCCCAAATGTGAGAGGCATTTCAGTTTTCCATTTCTAAATTTCAAGCTTGAATTTGTTTTAATTCATGCTTTCTTCGATTGCTGAATATTGCCGTGTTTTAATTATACCGAGAGTACCCCAGAGCCAAACCGATACTCAAAGATCCTTTACATGCTACATAAATATATATATGAGGAGCATGCCTATGATTTTTGCATCAAGAAAACCTACCACCACCAGCCCGCAACCTTTCGTTTACGAAGCGGATACGCTACCACTGAGCTTCCGAACCGAGGTATAAAATATATTAAATGCATGTGGAATTTGCATTTAGTATATCAATTTATAGTTTGATGATCACCCAGATGAAAGTAAGGAGTAAATCCTTTCCAAAGTATATATATATATATATATATATATATATAATATATATAATTAAATTATATATATATAAATAATATAAATACATGTAATTAAAATTCCTGTATGGAACAGCAATTTGCATCTATCAATTTACAGAAATATTGTTTGATTTTTTACTTAGGAATGATAACTAACTACAACAAAATAGATAAATTTAATAATATCAAGAAATCTTCCAATGCTGCTTAGATCATGACTATCCTTTTAACTCTTAAGAACATATATTCATCACAAATACATTAATCGTCTTGCTATTTCTGATTTCAAAACACCATACAACAATAGATTTCAAAGTCAGCATTTTAGTGGTTTTGCTGTGAAGATTCTGTTTTAACACTCTTCACACAGTTATTTTTTAAACACCCTTCTTAAAAATCCTATAATGTGAAAAATTTCTACATTTTTAGCAACCAAACCTAATTTCTACATTTTGACAACCAACCAATTTTCTACATTTGTGACAACCAACCAAGTTATAGCCTACTAAATTTGAATGTAATCTTTCTTGGCGTCTTCCTTACAAGCTGGTATAAAGGATGCGTTTAAGTGCAATTTAGATTTTTAACACAACATATATAAGCTTTCCATCGGTTTCAAGAGTGTTGGATCTCCTGGAGTAAGTTCTGTGAGCAGAAGTTTTAAAATCTTTTTGGAAGAATCCTTTTACTGGGTAATTCTTTTGATATTTTTCTGCTTAAACATTTTGGGAGAATTTTTGCTTAATAGTAGTCGGTTGTTCTTTCATATTTCTATGAGATTTTTTATACTTTGGATTTTTTATATTTTGGATTTTATATACTTTAAATTTCTATTTATTTTATTTTGGTCTTTCCTACCGAGTTGCAAAGGGGGAAGGTTGGCGCCTTCAAACTAGTTTAACCCCACTTATTCGGTCCTAAGTCCGAAATTGCATTTTGACTCGCTAGGTTCTTATTTGTATTTCATTAGATTTGATCTTAATTTTTTTTCCCCTGTTATGTTCTATTTTATATATAAAATTTTTTCCATATATATATATTATATATATATATATATATATATATATTTTGTATATATAATTATATATATATATATATATATATACTTTGTATATATATAATTATATATATATTTTGTATATATATATATATACAATTGATTGTAATCTAGTATTCACACATGAGTTTACAGATATTCAATAAAAATTTCATAGCTGAAAAATATGTTCTCATTGATACATTATATTGATCACGAGTTTTACCATAAGAATGGTCGAATATTTAACAAAAAATATTTTGATCAAAAAACAGTAAAACACCAAGCTTTAAAATAATGTTTATTATTTTTTATTTTCCCTTCTAGATGATCTCATATAGAGAATTTACAAACCTGATAGCATTATTTGCAAAAGAACAAAATTATTTCCAGAATTCTCTTATTAGTAGTACGTTTCTAATGAAACAATAAAGGGTGAAAATTTACTATAGATTGTAACTTACAGTTCGATATAAAAATAAGTTTTCAAAGTTGGCAAACTTTGCCAAGATAAGATGTATTTGAAGAGTTAAATTCTGAATTTTTAGTTTTTATACAAAGATAAAATCTTACATGATTGTTTTTAATCAATAGAAAAATATTCGGTAACAGAAATAATATTTGTTGAGTGTTTATATAAAATCAATACAAAAAAAAAAGACTCATCAGTGTAGAAAAAAGTTCGTACACATGACTTTATTACTTCGAACTCAGTGAAGTATGTAGAGATGTGTAAATTGACAGAAAACCTATAAAGGTTATGCCAAAATGTCCAATTTATTATGATGGCACTAATAAGTGGAAAATCGTTATTTGCATTAACCTTACTCTTTTCACCTCGATAAAGGTTTTCTATAACTATTACGCGTTTATTGAAAATCTTTCGGCCAATAAAGATTTTCGACCGATAAAATTTCACGCGATAAAGATTTTCGATGACTATTTCACACTTTAAGATGTCAAGTCAATATAATGGGATAAAGTTGAAAAATAAAAGGAATACAAAGTTATCACCTCGATCCCCGTTGGAGAAAAGCCAAGTTGGAGTTATTTAGTTTTGTTCTAAATATCTTCATAATAATACTGTGTAAACAAGAATATGTTTAAATAAATATTTCAGAATTTTTTAATGATTTTTTATATTATTTAATTATAAAAATATAGAAATTTTCGATTTATGTAGCAAAAATGTTTGTATTTGAAAATGAATATATGTATATCAAAAATGGAATGAAACATTTTAAAATGAATGTTTAATTTTAACATTTAAGTGAAGTTTACTCTTAATACGATTTTTTCCATGTTTTTGATTCCATCACACCACTTGCATTCAACAAAAAAGCATAAAAAAAATCTATTCACCCTCTTCAATTATATTTATACCCAGAAATTTTAAAGTCTACTAAGAGAAAATTAATTTGGGTTTTTTTAGTATGACTCTATTTAAATATTTTTAAATACAAATTTGTTAAGTTTAGTTCGAATCAGGAATGAAGAGCCTGAGAGTATGTATATCTTAAATCACTAATTCCGAAATTTAAAAAAAATTCAATTTTTGGTCTGAATTTTGTTGATTATTATGTATTGATCTTCATTTAGTATGCAGATAAATATATTTAAGAAAGCTAGAATATTTATCATTAAAAGAGTAATTCTGTCCATAATTTAAATAACGTTTTTTACACTCCCCATGACTCTTTTAAATGTTTAATTTCCCTTAATTCGACATGTACGTGTATTTTATTCAAACACAAAATCTATTTATGAACTCATTTGTATTGTTTCTGATCCAATTTTTAGCAAATATAACGTATATTAATATTCATATTTTGTTTTCATCATTCCTGACCAAATAAGGAAACCTGAAACACAATGTGTATTATGTAGTTTTTTTTTAATTACATAGTAAATAATATTTTTATGGATAGAAATTCAAAATATTTGCAATAATTTTCATTACTTGTGGCTTCATTAGAACATAGTTGCAAAATTACTTCATTCACTTAGCTCAATCCAGCTCTTCAAAAAGTACGAGAAAAAAATTAAAAAATTGTCTGTGTGTTTTAAATAAACTTTGAGTCATTCTAAAAAAGTCGTTTCAAAGCCAATGCTCGTTTAAGGTGTTTTTTTTTTCGTTAACATTTTTGCTTTATCCAATCATTCAGTATTATTAATCGTAATCTGATGATATTTTGTCATTATAACTGACGCTGAAATGTTAAAAAGCAGAGAAAGCAAGATTATGAATGAACCAAAATTATCTTTGCCTATCTCCCTGTGAGAGGTTACAACCGATTTACGAAATATTAAAGAAAATTTATATAAAAATGATTCTGTAGGGGAGGGGGGAGGGGATTTCATTGAAGGATCTGCAACGGTAAGAAAATTAATAGAGTTGTGGGAAGAGATTATTAATAACTCTGTGGTTTGATTCTGGCAATATTTCGTAAACACTTGCTATTAGTATTAAGAAAACGGTTAGTACAGTAGTTATTGAAGATATTAAAGATATATATATATATATATATATATATATATCTTATCAGTAATATATTAAAGGATTAATGACGAAATAATATATTTCAGTATTAAGCATTAAGAAAGAACTCTTACTTCCAAATAGTTAGTCACTATAAATTATTATGAATACATGATTGAATTATAGTTAGAATTAATAGACTTAATACGCGTCTTGAAAAAATAAAGAACCGATTTAATTAAAATCATTAATTCCGTACGTTTTGAAATAAATAATATTTTTAAATTATAAAGAAGATATCTATCTTTTCTTCTGGAGCTCACTGTCAAAAAAGCATTTAATATTCATGTTGTTGTTATAGCAACAAAAAATTCAGCAGAAAATGTAAAAAAATTTTTAAAAAGTTATTTCAAGCAAAAATGAATTGTAAATATTAAACTAGTGAGAGTTACTGATTAGCATAAATGAAGCTCCCATTAAAGATTAATACAAAATAATCTAGCACATTAACTAAAGCTAAAACCATAAACTGTACACATAATCATAGCGTACTTAAACTCTTCTATGTGTCCATCACTTAAATTTAGATACTATCTCCAGATAAAACATATTAATCTTCCAGGATCTTTCAATTTAAAAAAAAAGAAATCGGAAAAACAAAAATGAAGTTGGTTTTTAATTAGAAAATTTGCTGCACTAAGATTCACGATTATATATATCAGAGTTTCGCAAACTCTTTTGTCTCATAGACCCCTTGCCATGTATTCCGGTTTGTGGTAGACCTCTGCTTATTTAATATTGAGCTTTTGCAAATTCATCAACTTAAATGTATTTTAATGCTGGTACAGAGCTACTTACTTTAAAAAATGTAGATCTTTCAATTGTAGTATGAAAAAAGAAAACAAACAAATCTTAATTTTAAACATTTATTAATTAATTAAATTTCAGTATCTGTTACATAAAATAACTGAGCAGTAAATAAATGGTTTTAATGGGAGGGATGAATCTGATGCTTTTTAACAAATTTTCAACATTTGGCATCAATTTTGTTAGGTTGAATCCTAAATCTCCTCTATTAGTTGCATCCATTTTTAAATTTTTTTTTTCGTTATGAAAATTAGTAATTGCGCTGAAATTCCTTTTCACAAGGAAAAGCAATTAAAAACTTTATCCCGATATTCTATAATTCGAGATAGATAGATAAATGTGTTTATATTGAAAAAAAATATTTCGTAAGTAAATAAATAACACCCGTGTTATGTGGAATATCTATTCCATTCATTAAAAGTTAAAATTTCAGTTACGAACGGTTTAAATGAGAATCACCATCATAGACCCCTATTTACACTTCATGGACACCCAATTTTTCCCCCCTGATGACGTAGACCACTTTCAGTCTGTTGTAGACCCTTGGGGGTCCATGTAGACCATTTTGGGAATCACTGATATTTTTTTCATTAACTTTTAAATAATTCAGTAGAAATGATGGTACTTGCGTACTATAGCAACAATGCCAATGTTGAAGATAACTCGCCAAATTAGAAGCCCCCATTTTGCATATGTCAAACGTGCTGAACTGGTAAACATGTGCTTCGTTTCCTGTGATGTTGCCAATACGGTACAAATTAATGTTACCAAATTGATTTAGTCTTGGTAAATGGTAAAAATTTAAATATACTGATTTTGTTGTTCGGTCGCTCATATGAAGATCAAAGGAAAAACTTATTTCTTTGATTTATTGAGGTTTTATATTGGGATTATTCCGATAAAAATTGACTTTTCCTATCTGCGTAAAGGCGTACATCGAAATGTATGTGCTCCTTAAATATTTTATATAAAATTAATTCTTAACCGAAATTTTTCTATAAATCATAAAAAATATTTCTAAAATAATATTTTTGCTTGATTTTAAAAACAAATGCTTTATTCCGTTCTAAAATAGCGCTTTCTACTTTACTCACATACATTTCTCTCTGTCGATATTTATTTTATGCGAAACTAAACATACTTTTTTTAAAAAAAAAAATCTTTTAGTTTTAGTACCAATCTTTTCTACTTAGTTTCATGTCATACCTTTATAATTCCTTAATAGTTTCATTTTAATTCATATTTATATTAATTTTTGTATTTTTTGTAAGCATACTGATATAAAAAAAGAAATATGTATAATATTTTAAGTATATGGATATGAAAAGTTAAATGAAGAAATTGAAACGATAATGTTTTAATAAGTAATACAATTATTTCTCTCTCAAATACTTTCTAACTGTAATAAGATAAAATAAAGAATGAATAATGCTTACATGAATGAAGAACATTCCTTAATAAAAAAGCAATTAATTACAATATATATTAGAATGCATAAAATTATTGACTTATTTTTTTATGTAAATTTTATTTATTAATTAGTAATATAAATGTTTAATATTTTTTTCTTTGCGATTGAAAATATGTACCCTTTTGAATATAATTAATGAAAGAAAAGAAAATTACTTTAATGAAAATGAAATATACAAGAAATAATCTGGATGCAACTTCACATTAGTTTTAATGAATATATTTTTACTATAAAAACTTTTTAAAATCTTCTATAAACAAGATGCATTAATATTTGTAATTAAGTGTTTAATATATATATATATAAAGCATCATGTTATTAATTTTAAAAAAATTCCTTTGTAAATTTCTGTATCTAATGCTATTACTTAATACTTTTAATCATGAGAATTATATGAATCAATTTTTTAGTGACTGATAATTATTTAAATAATATATAATTTTCCACCACTTTATATACACTTAATTTTACAAATACATTTATTTATTTAGCGTATATATGAAGTATTCAGATATATTTTCATGAAAGCAGTAAATTTCAAAGGGAAAGGGTCATTATTAGCCTTTACAGGTGAAAATGTGCCATAAATGTAACCTTCCGTGTGAGTTTTGAATAGGATAGAAAAATCCTTTTTTATCTCACCCCACTCCACAACGCAGCGAATATTTTAGCAATTATGTTACATTTTAAGATATACTGCCTACCTGTGTAACAGAAGTTGAGAAATCTGTTGATTCATCGGAACCAATGAATAGCAATTCTGATGCAGAAAATGATAATGAAATTCCTATCAAGACTGTTACATTTTCTAATGCTTCTCATTGTTTGAAAATATTTAGAAACTGTGAAAACATACCTTATGCAACGAAATGTAAATGGCGCAGCATTTCCTTCTCTGTATAAAATCGAAAAATAACTCTTTAGAGTTAGGGGAATAAAAAAGTCTTTTAAAATTCCCACTTATTTGGTGCGTAATAATTAACCAATAGTATTTTTAGCTATCGAATAAAAAGTCTGTTATTTCCAACTATGGATATTTTTTGTGAAGTTGCTTATTATAGAATTTACAAAAGGTTTATAAATTCTATGGAAAATTGTATAGAATTTACACTGAGTTTGTATTACGTTTGTACACTGATATAACTCATAATCCCGATTTAACACACGAAATATTCAGTCCCGATAAATTTATTCAACTGTATATAATTATACCGTATACAATTCAATTTTTTTCCGATCGAACAACGGTTAAAAGATCAATTAATGAAACTATTAGTTAATTAATTCATTGCTATTTTTGGCATTTAATATCTTCATCAGTAATTTTACCTAATGAATTATATTTGTGATTACTTGTTTGTGAGCATATAAATTTAAACATGGATGAAAATGGAAAGTTTGATTTGATAAAGTAAAATTTAATTTTTTTTACATTACCTTAATCAATTTTGAAAAAAATTAACAAGAATCTGCAAAAGTTCTTTAAAGCAAAAAAGTAAGATTTATTTTATATGTAAAAATAAAAGACATATCTTAAAGAATGGGGGAGAAAACGATTTTTTTGCTTTAAAAAATGCATTGTTTTGTCCAAGAAAAAAGTACACGATGCTCTAGTAGTTTTATTATTTATTTTGAATTTTCTTCACTTACCCTAATTTAATTATTTAATTTAAGACGAAACCCCTTAAAATGCAAATATTTTTATAAAAATGTCTGAAGGACTTATAGGTGTTCTTTCTTCTTTTTTTATAACATTTTAAATGTCGTTTTTTTATTCAATTCTTATCTTTTTATTATTTTGCTTACTGTATTTATTCTTATTAAAATTAATTTATTTTATTGAAATTATTTTATTAAAACTGTGGTATTTGTAATCGTGGTATGGAAACACGAAGCTTGTTCCAATTTCTAATATATATTTTTTTATTTAAAACTAAAAGAATACAAAAAGAACATAATATTTTTAAAATTTACCATATTTACTCCATTAGATTTATTATACTTAACCTATCCTTATAGATATCTAATGTGTTTGAGACAGTGGTCTTCAAACTGTGCTCCATGGATCTCTGGGGTTCCACAAGACTTACCCAGGGGTTCCAGAAGTCACAACAAAAAAATGGAAAGGAAATTTATAAATGTGTAGGCAAAATGGATTCTCATTCCGTATAAAGTTTGTATAACTATAAGTACCTAAATCTCAACCCAACCATTATAAAACTAAAAATTTTATTTATACATAACTTTATTTTGAATGCTTTTGCTTTGATTATAATATTTAAAAAATATTAAAACGTTTTTCTTTGTATGTATTACCTACTTGTTGTGAATATTCTATTATTTACTATTCCGTGAAACAGCTTTAAACTTGTTTGTACAATGTTTTGCAAAACTATTTTTCTAATAGAAAATTATTATTTTTTTATTTGCGGAAAAAATACCTACTAAAAAGCAACTACAACTTATCCATATTATAAAATATTCGACATTAAAATTTAAATTTAAGTAAGAACAGCTCCTAAATTTTTGGTTTTAAATTATATATATAATGAATACGCAATATTTCTAGCACAGTTATAAACCGTATAATACCATTCCGAATAATGTATTTAAGGGGAAAATGTATTTTTTAGCGTGAGTTTCTACAAAAATAACAAAATGTAAAAACTAATCAAATACAGAATATGAAATTCAACTGCAAATAGTTTGAAAACACCTGGATTGTTTAAAAAAGTGCAAGTGCATATCCCATTTACTAAATATAATGCATGGATAGGTGAAACTTGAACCACGAATTAATATTATTGATACGTAAATTATATTATAAAACTACGTTAATTTTTTTATTAGAAATACAATACTTTTTTAATTGTCTTTATATTGTAAGTAGCCTACCTGTAACATGTTGATTCACGTTTATTATCATTTTAAGATATACGTGTGTGTGTAGAATGGGATTCCCTGAAAACACCTTACAAATCTAAGGGTTACATAAGTCAAAAAAGTTTAAAGGTTTAATTTTTTTCTAATTTTTCTAGGTGTTTTTCTATTTTGGTTCATTGTTCCATGTCATGGCGTGATTGAAGCAAAAAATGTTGAAAAGAAGTAATGTAGTTCTAAAGTACTTATTGACTTTTGAATTAAGACTCAGAAAATGATCATTAGCTATATCAACAGACATTAGTTAAATTCTTGAATTACTTCTTACATGAAACTTAGAAACTATTCCAAAAAAATTGATATGGTTATAATACTTGTAAATTTATGTATTCTTTTTATGTTTATTATTAATGTTCAATTAGATTCGCCTAACGGAGAAAGGTCGAGACATATCATTATTAGAAATTATCTAAATACTATAATTACATTTTCACATAATGTATATATATATATATATATATATACATTGTTTAAACCTGCATTCCTGGTTCCTAAGGCTAGGAGTTTGCTTTAGTATTTCTGTGGCTAAATCTATTCTATCATGACTATAGTTATCTTAGGTATATAACTATTTTTTGTATATTTTTGTAATATATATATATATATATATATATATAACTTTTTTATGTAAAACTTTACTTTACATTTATTATTATATACACTCATGTCCAAAATTAAAGTCTCAAACATAAAATCTGCCATAAAATTTGGCACATAGACATATTACAATATCAGAAAGAATATAACAACATAAGAATATGGAAAAGACTTTAATTGTAAATTTACCAACAAGTCATATCAAAAAGTGTGAAATCATGAATCAGAGATAAATCATTTAACTCGAGAAAAATCTATCTAATATGGAGTGTGTACACCGTGCATCAGTATACAAGTCTTACAACGAGCTATCATACTGCTTATGAAGGTGTCGATAAGTATTTGTGACAACAAATTCTATTTTTTTAAAAGCGAGTCTTTTCATTCCTGGTAAGTCCTGGAAGGAGAGCTACGCTGAGAAAGGGCCTCTTTCCTAGACCATCTCAAACATATTCAATAGAATTGTGATCAAGAGACCTCCAGATAAATCCATACGACCAATATACGTTCTTTCATGAAATTCATCAACACTGTGAATTCTGTGTAGCTGCGCTTTATCGTCCCTAGGAATTTAGTACGGGCCCATAGCACCCAGAAAAACCTCACATAGGTTTCCAGGATCTCATCACTATAGCACTCTGGGTTAACAGTACCTGCATCAAAAACGTACAGTTGTCTATAACTGCCCAATATTATACCACCACACACAAGGATTCCTTTACCTACTAAATCTGTCGATTTTTGTTGGAGGAAATGAGGTTCATTTTCGCTCCAGATGATGACTCGACAAGAATCACTTTGTCAGAAACATTTCATGACTAAAAAGAACAAGTCCCCATTATCATGGTGTTCACGACTAATGCTTTCGGTTCCACAATATCTGGTCTTTCCTGCTGAAAGCAGTCAAAGGGATTCACCGGACTGGCCAACGGGCGTAAATGCCATTCTCTGCAAGACGGCTGTTGACTATTTGCCTGGAAATTCTTCTTTCAGACACAGCAGCAAGGTCACGAGCAAGCTGAGAAGCCGTGGTCCACCCATGTTGTCGCTCCCTTAATATCGATGCTCTGTAGAAACTTTAGCCGGACTTTCCTGGCCATTTGTTTGGAATTGATTCCATAACAGGGAGACCCCTTTCGGGCCACTTGTAACCATCCAGCCACCTCCACTTAAGACAGGCCAGCTTAAAATTTGCCAACGGATTTTTCTCTCAAAGAATTATCCAAACGATTATGAGAAGTTATTCTCACTGAAAACAGACTAACATGTTTGTTTTAATGCAATATTAAAAACATTGGAGGCAAAATTCCTACATGCACGTACGGTCTCAAACTAGTAGTCTGCAAAAACTAATGCTAAACAATATCTTTTCCCAAATCGAAGGTGGAAATTGTGCTACCCATTTTTCAAAACATATAAAATACTTATTTTATCACTTTTACTGGAGACATTTTAAAAGTATGATGAAAAACATGTTTGTGACCATAATTTTGGACTTGAGTATACATATCGTCGGCTCGGTGGTTTAGAGGTGGCGTGCCCTCTTCGCAAGCTAAAGGTTACGGGTTTGATCCCGGCTGGATTCGATAAATTTTCTGGATGCAAAAATCGTAGGCGTGCATGTCATAAAAGATTATGTGGCATATAAAAGATCCCTTAAGTATTAATTTGGCTCTGGTGCTCTCAGGAAGATTAAATCAGGAAAATGTTTAGCATACAAAAAGAACTTGAATTAAAACTATTTCAAGCGTCAAAATTTGTTACCGAGAGCCGCTACTATATATAGAAGGTGCCATTATATAAAATAGCTCTCTCATTTGGGGACATGTCGTGTATACAAAGGCTTAATTGCGAATATGCAGCCCATTAGAAAAAAATAGTAAGAAGAAATATATATATATAATATATATATATATATTACAATAAAATAGTTATTATATTTTTATAATATTTGTTTGTAATACTTGATATATTATAAATATAACTGTTTTAAGAGTACTTAATATTAGTTTATCATAATTTTAATAATCATTTAGAATGAACGAATTGAATACATTTTGACTATTCTTATTAAAGCTTCAAACTTTTATTTAGATCCCTACATTTGGCGAGGCAACTGGTTTAATAAAGAACAATAATTAATTAATTTTTCTTGGGTTTGAACACTCTGTGATCTAGGAATTTTCAAACACTTCATTTGGGTATGTACTTTTTTTCATGTTTTAACAATAGAAGCAAAACGGGGAAGCATGGCTAACCATAGAACGGGTTTTAACTCCACGAAGCATTCCTAAGCCTGATATTTTTATAGACACTATGCTGAGTTTACTCAAAAAAAGACTTAAAGTTACAAAACTGGACTTCTGGTAAGATCGCACTCCTACACTCCGAAGAATACAGTAGACAATTATCTGCCTGGAAATATTTATTTAAAAATTTCAGAAACATTTTACAAAGAGATTCTTCAAACAAATAATCATGAAAAGTCAAAATATAAAAAAAAATCATTGATTAATTTGTCAGAATTTTACATGAACAATTGAATGAAAGAATCTTAAACACCATGTGCTATGATAAATGTTTTACAAATTTAAAAATTCCTAAATGAATCGAAGCTTAAAAATGCATAATTTTAAATTATAATAAAATACGTTTGTTTACTGTATGATACAGCGATTCTCAAACTGTGAGGCCCACGTTCGGAGGAGGCGTGATAATCCTGAGCATATAAAAATCAAAAAAATAAGATTATTTTTAAAAAAATAAATAATAAAATACACGTTGCCTATTCATTGCAATATGTTCCAACTTAAAAATTAGAAAGGAAAAAGTAACATAATATTTATCCTATTACTTAAAAGTAACTTAAAATATCTATTACTTAAAAGAAACTTTAAAAAATATTTTTTCTTAAGAGTAACTTAGAATATCTACTACTTAAAAGAAATTTAAAATATCTACTACTTAAAAGTAACTTAAAATATCTATTACTTAAAAGAAACTTAAAAAAATATTTTTTTCTTAAGAATAACTTAGAATATCTACTACTTAAAGAAATTTAAAATATCTACTACTTAAAAGTAACTTAAAATATCTATTATATAAAAGAAACTTAAAAAAAAATTTTTTTCTTAAGAGTAACTTAGAATATATACTACTTAAAAGAAATTTAAAATATCTACTACTTAAAAGTAACTTAAAATATCTATTACTTAAAAGAAACTTATAACATATTTTTCTTAAGAGTAACTTAGAATATCTACTATACACAGAAATTTAAAATATCTACTACTTAAAAGAAATTTAAAATATCTACTACTTAAAAGTAACTTAAAATATCTATTATATATACTTAAAAGAAACTTAAAAAAAATTTTTTTTTCTTAAGAGTAACTTAGAATATCTACTACTTAAAAGAAATTTAAAATATCTACTACTTAAAAGTAACTTAAAATATCTACAACATAAAAGTAACTTATAATATATTTTTTCTTAAAATTAACTTAAAATATCTATTACATAAAATATCTATTCTACAAAATTTAATTCTTATCTTTTTAATTTGTACGGTTTATAATTAAGAGGTCCTACTATAATGTTAAAATACATTATTATTACATTCAATACATAGTTACTGTATGGAGGGCCGATGAAAATTATGACTGAAAATTGGGTCACAAATATTGAAGTTTGAGAAGCACTGGTTTGAGATAAAATATTCAAATGAAATACGAATAAAATTTAATGTATTTTACTGAATACTCATCAAAGTAGTTTCAAAATCATCTTGGAATGCAACAGGAAATTTATTTTTGCCTTTTTTTAGAACAAATTTATTCATAGAAAATATTTTCAGTAAAAAAAGTCATATCTTGCAATAAAATAAACATGGCTACATTTAACTCTTACAAGTCACAACTTTACTGTACGGTGAAAATCCGGGTCAAGAAATATTCAACCGCAACGCACGAGATATTTATGATCCTAGACATTGTATCATGAACAATAACATAGACAATAAAAATTGCTTTTAGTCAAATAAAGAAGAAATAGAAGGAAATTTCGAATGTATCTTTCGTTATTTTTGAAAGGCTTATTCTGATTGTCTGCAATTGAGTGCAACAATGTCTGGAGTGTGTAATTTTTTTGAGCAAAAATATTTTGTTTCTCTCTAAGCATTTCGGAATAGGAAACGAACATGAAATAGAATATAATTAATGAATTGTTATTAAGAGTTCAATTTATATATGCCAGTATTTTTCGGAAGAATAAATCATACTTCAGAAAATAATAAAGTAGTTTACTTAAAAGCTGTGTTTTTAAGCCAAATATTATATTTTTTCTTATATTCAGCAATTGGATTTTTAGGTATTTATTTATTGAATTTTCTGTACATTATTTCCTTGAGAATTTTCTGTTTTTAACACATAAAAATATTTATCATTCTATTTTTAGTAGAGTAGAGTCTCGAAAACTCGGCACTCGATAATCCGGCACAGTCCGGATAATTCAAACGCACCCTTGCAGTTCGAAGCTCTAGAACGATACCGAGCAAGACATTATGTCTGATGCAGAATTTATTGTGCTCCTGTCACAATTTTAAAAAAAATGCCAGAAAATGAAGATGTTAACGTTGAGGACACCGTACAAAGTCTTAAAGTATCACATAGTGAGAGACTAAAGGCTGTCGAAACCCCTTTTTAGTATTTTGAACGACAGGGTGCGTCTGTAATGAACTTACTATTCCTTCGTCATCTTCGTGATGAAGTAGAAAAACACAGAGAGCAGTACGGAAGACCGAAGAACATTACTCATTTTTTTAAAACAAATAATAGTTTAAAAAGTCTAAAAAACGCCATTTTATAGTTAATGGAACTACGTTTTAACTTAATATTTTGGTCGCCAAATCTGGAATCAGTCGTCAGATACGGGATGGGATCTGAAAATGGAAAATCGTTTATTCTGATGATCCTGATCAGGACAATGGAACAAAATGATTAAAATATTGTATAGTCATCGGTCCTTGACAAGTAAACAAAAAATTTCGAATTAATCTGACCTTTTAAAATTGGTAAAAATATTGAGTTCAAAGATTCCGTTACACACTAGTGAAGCTTATAAATGGATGTTAAAAATGTAGCCAATTTTTGCAAAGATGTTCATTTAATTTTTATTATAGACATCTTTATGCCTTCATAAATTATTTTTCTGATGTGTGTCTGTCTTATCAGGTTAATTATTGTACATAATATATACATTAATTTTAATTTTTTCGTACACTAAATAGTCTATGTCTTCAAAAAGCTCGTTTAACACTAGAACGTCCGAATTTCTGATTACCCTTAATCGTCCACCGGTGTCATTTTGACATCATGGTAAAAAATATATGAAATAACTGTAATAACTATAAATAATTGCTGGACTACTGTCAATAGGGTTTAGTTGTAAGACTTTTTAATATATATACAGTGGGTAAAAAAAGTATATTTGCATACCTACATTTTTGTTTGGAATTCATAAAAAGAAGTATTAGGAAATAAAAAAATTGGTATTGCCAAATCAGAATAAGTTTAATCATCCAAAGCAAACAGAAAAATTACAATAATATAAATAACAATGCTTTTTTGTAACAAAATTAAAATATCTCGTGTCAAAAAAGTATTTGCACACCTGCATGAATACAAAAGAAATAAAATATATAAGCAAATTTCAAATAACTAATACTTAGTATGCATTCCTTTAACATCTATTGCTGCTTGTAATCTTGCTGGCATTGATTTAATTAAATTTTCTGTAACAGTAGGTCAGTGTATTCGACCACTCTTCAATAAGAGCTTGTTTAAGGGCAGATTTGCTTGAAATATTCCTTTTTCTTATTTTTAAATCCACAGAATTCCACAAATTTTCCAAAGGATTTAAGTCTGGTGATTGTGGTGGAGTGGCAAGTTTTCTGGGTACATGATAAAGCAACCACATACGTGTTATACCGGCAGTGTGCTTGGGATCATTGTCTTGCTGAAAATAGTATAAATTACTGATACCCAATTTTATTGTACTTTGTGGCAAGTTATCTCGCAACACATCAATATAGGTTCGAGCTGTCATATTCCCATCAATGAAACACAAATTACCAACTCCTTTGCTAGCCATGCACCCCCAAATCATAATAGAACCTTCTCCATGTTTAACTGTAGGTAACACATTTTTGGTATGAAAAGCAGTACAGGGTTTCCTCCAAACTAATTTCCTGCCATCTGATTTAAAGATATTGAACTTACTCTCGTCGGAGAATATGACATTTTTCCAGAAATCAATTGGCTTATTTTTTATATATTCCTTAGCGAATTCAAGTCTCTTCAGTCTATTTCGTTCAGTTATGAGAAGATTTTTCCTTGGAGATATCCCATAAATTTGTGCATCATGCAGGACATTTCGAACACTTGGGCACAGATTTAATCTCCAGATGTTGAAGCGACATCATTGGCTAATGTAATTGCACTAACAAATGGATTTTTCGATGCTTCCCTTATGATTTTTCGCTTAATTCGTAGTGAAAGTTTCTTTGGGCGTCCAGAGCGCAAGTTATTTGATGTAGATCCTCTTTCTTTATGACGTTTTATAACATACCGAACAGTAGAGAAGCAAACATTTACTTTTTTACCTGTTTCTCGATAACTTAGGCCATTTTAACGTAGAGAAACAATTTTTTCTCACAACGAAATCGGCAATTCAGATTTTTTAGGTGCCATTACAATTTGAAATCGACAATCAACTGATAAAGTTTCGACAATATCTCCTTTTATAGTCGTCTTACGTATGTCATTTACTGCGGGATGACTGTCAAATAATTAGCAAAAAAAAAATGCAAATTTGCTAAAGTTGAGTTGAGTGTGCAAATACTTTTTTGGCATAAGATATTTCCATTTTGTTGCAAAAAAGGTTTTTTAATAATATTATTGTATTTTTTGTAATTAATTTAAATGAATAGGCTTATTTTATTTTTAAAATGCCAATTTTTATATTTCTTTATGCCTTTTATTATAAATTGTGAACAAAAATGTATGTGTGCAAATAATTTTTGTACCCACTGTATATATTTCCTGTAATTATCATGTATCATTACCTTTTATATCATAGAAAACTGTAACAAAACACATTACTTAAACTTGTAAAATGGGGAAAAAAACAATAATATTCCCAAATATTAGTATAATAAGCAAAATCTTAATTTTTGTGAGAAAGTGAGTTTTTCATCCTTATTTATCGTTTTTATGCATAATGTTTAAAACATACATATTTGCAGAAATACTAAGTTTTTATACATTTTCCACACACACCATTTTCATGCAAGATACACACATACTTTTCAGTTACATTTTCCAATACACTCGTATATATATATATATATATATATGTATATAATTTCACGCTTTTTCGTTTTAGTGAATTTGTGATTGCTTTAAATGCAGTACTCTTGCCCGATTTTTCAAAATTTGCACTTACATAATTTGAAAGTAATATCAGATAAGCAAATGCTATGTAACGAAACACATAGACACAACTATTTTAGTATATCTGGATCATTTTCTCGGTGAACCCAATACCACTGCATTCAAGGTCAAATAATTGGGTGATATTACTTCTGGAAATTTGTTTTACTAGTAGTATCTACTTGGTGAACTATCTTTTGCTGAACGACAGCTATTTATAATGATAAGTAATTGCCTTGACGTCGAAACGACGTCAGCGGACGTTCTATGTATATTTAGTTGTAACACATCTCCTAATTAATCTAAAACCACAAAATTCTTTTTATGTTATCACCATAGATAATAATCAGAATTTACGAAGAACTTTCAAAATCACTGCAAAAATGCGGAAAGAAGAACAAACTAAACAGACTCTGGAGTCCAATCGACACCAACGGACATTCTAGTGTTAAGGTTATTTTGGCAGTTTATTTTCTGTCATTCTCAATATCCCGGCATTTCACAAACCCTGCAAAAAGGGCGAATGTAAAATTACAAACTACCCTTCGGTCCACATAAAACCAAGTTTTCGAGATTCTACTGTATTATATATGCTTTCATATGCATGGCAATAATATTTAGTGCAAGCCAATAAAATTAATTTATTAAGTAATTTAAAGAACAACATATCTATATAGAGAAAAAAATGTTTAAATAATATTTTTGAAGTAGTAATCAACTTGTTTCTTACAATTTTTTTTTAAAAAAATTATTTAATTATTTTAATTGAGACAAAACTATAATTAAAAAAGCAAATCTATATACATATTTTTACTTTTTGAGCATATTTTTCTGTTCACAATTTGAATATTTAAATCATTGTAAAACATTATGTACAATTGAAACAGATCCTTGTACTTAAATTCTTTTTTGAGTTTAATATCTTCGTAAATAAATTAAATTTCTTATTTAATTGAGTAATTTTCCTGACTTTTCACACAAAATTCAAGATGCGCTTGTGAAACAAGAAACTTTATAGCGTCGAATTCTCCCATAGGAGTGAAATTTTTGTGTCTGATAAATTTTTAATTTATATCTCCCCCCCCCCTTTTACTCATGACAAAAATATGGGAAAAAATCATTTTCACATCCTGACTTTATCGTTACTTCACTAACTTGCTTTGAATAATTCATGTTTTAACATGTCTAACAAATCTGGTTCACATAATGTGCGAACTCCAACCTTGATGTCTGAGAGAAATCAAACGAAATTTGGTAGAAACGCAGTAAAATGCCCCAGAAAGTAAATTCTGCCTCCAAGAGTGCCGATAAATCAAACGACCACACAATGCTCTTCCGTTCCACTTCCAGTCGAACATAAGACATAAATAACAATTTTGTTTCAACGCCAATCGCTCGAGTGAAGAAAAAAAGCAGGGAATAGTGGCGCTTTCCAAATATATGGGCTTCACGGGTGTTTTCCCTCTTGAGAACGCCCATGACATGGAATTCCATCCACCCTAAAAGTAATCTTCATTCCAAAGCCACTCGAAGGTGAAGGAAAGAGCAGAAAAACAAAACGGGTTGCATACATTAAGCTTTGGTATAAAAGACAATGACAACCTGACATGTCCCTCACATACATCAGATTCGCAGAGTTAAACAACATCATTTTGAGCCATGCGGCTGCTTATACTTTTCGTGTGTTTTTCTCTTTACTTAGAATGTTTGTCGCAAGATATTACTGAAGCCGGTACTCAGTCGTCTACTGAGGGGACGTATACGGATAACCAAGGAATAGATTGGGACACCACTCTTTCCCCTTCAAGAACAACAGTGCATGGCGGACGCAAAGGACGTTATCAACAAACATCTAGGACCAATTTAGATTATACCACACTTTTCCCGAATTGGGGACCAATGATGATGCCCATAGCAGCAGCTCCTCCACGGTTTGGAACTCGAATTCAAAATACTAATGCAAAAGAAGAGACAAAGGATACTCAGGACGTTAACTCAAATATAAGGCATTCAGAAAATTTTCGAGAGAATTTGACAGAAAATGTTAACCAATATCCTGCACCATCTAGTGCTGTGAGAAATCCACTGAATGCACCTTATCACCCCTATCCACCAATGATGTTTTATCCTCGACCCAATGAAAGATTGGAAGATTTACGCTATTCAATTCCAAATGAATCTGCAAACAGTGCGCACCCTTTGAGACTCCAAGACTTGAATGAAAACCAGAACGGTTCAGCTTCTTCTCCAGCTCCATTTTATTACGGAATGCCAAATCTGCCCAGTGCAAGATTAGATGAACGTGTTCCCTTTCCTTTTATGGGTTATCCTCAACCTAATTTCTTTCTACGTAACAGAGCTGATGGAAGGAATTTCGAAGGTCCAGTTCCATTTGCCCCTTATGCTTTTCCATATGGAATGTATCCACCTCCTCCTCCTGCTGCAATACCTCCTAATGATGATGGGTCACAAATATATCCAGAGATCGACATCTTCGTTCGACCACCTTACGTTGACAGGGAACCTGGATCTGATCCCCTAACAGCGGAAGAAGTACTCCCACGTTCTGATCCAAGTCCTCTATCTGAACCTGTAGAACCTCCTACCAATCCACCATCTGTTGAACCAATTCCATCAGAGTCACTTCCAAGAAGTTCCTTGCCAGTTAATCCTTTTCCATTCGGATTATTTCCACCAGGCTTAGCTCCTCCACTTCCTTTCCCTCAAAGTGAAATTCCACTACCAACTCTACCACCTCAAAGATATCCAGAAGCTCCAGCACCACGTGAAGATAACGCTCCACAAAATGTTTTAGCCCCTGCAGTGCCTCCAAATGCCTTTCCACCGGTCGTACTTCCAAGTGATTTGCCACCCATAGTACCTCCCAGTGCTTTTCCACCTGTAATACCTCCAAGTGCTCTGCCACCTCTCGCTCCAGCAGTGGCAGTAGACCGCCTACCAGAAACCTTGCCACCTCCACCATCTTCTTCAGTAGACTTACTGCCACCACCTGAAGAAGCCGGTGCAATTCCAGGAGTTCCAGGCCCTCCTGAAGACCTTCCTCCAGTCATCACTAGTGACCGTACTCCATATGAATTTGGATTTGATATGAATGATGGAAAAGGTACAGATCAACATAGACAAGAAAGTGCAGATGAAGCTGGTGTCGTAACTGGAAGCTATGGATATAGAGACGTGTATGGTGTGTATCGACTAGTTAACTACATCGCGGATAAAAATGGATTTAGGGCCTTTGTGCAGAGCAATGAACCAGGAGTTGCTAATCCTGGAAGTGCCGATGTTGTAGTTATGGCAGAAAGGCCACCTCCTAAAACTGTTGCTGATAGCTTAAAACCACCACAACCGACAGCAGTTGAAGTACCAGAGGATTTGTTGGTACAAGCTAGTGAATCAAAAGCTTAGCAAAAGAAACAAATGAGCATTGATCAGAATTGGTTCAAATAAGAACTTACTCTGATGTTTTCTTGAAATTATCTTACCTTTATTTACCATTACTTACATTTCAAATAAGAGATTTAGCTGAAAAATAGTACGAAATGTTCACAGTGTGTTGCTCTTTTTTTTTGCTAAGTACCTTTTATTCCTCATGTTTTTATTTGCTTTTTTGTTACATAAATTTTTATCAAAGATTTGTATGAATAGTTATTTGTAGTTTTATCATTGTCATTTGAAAAACATGATTTCGTGGTTTTCATTAAATTAATTTGCGAATGTTTTTTTTAAGAAAATTGTTTACTATTTCCTGAAATCATCTATATAAAATCTAATTCTATATCACATAAATAATGCTGCTTTCGTATATAAGAAACTTTTTTTTTATGTATACGATATTTGAAATTAAATCTTAAAATAATGTGTTACTAAAAATATAAGGGGGGGGGGGGGAGAGAATTTTTTGAAATATTTTTATTAAAACGCATATAGAAATGAAAAAGAGAAATAAGTTTTGTCATCGGATTTTATTTAAAACAAAATTAAATTCAAGACTTCTTCAAAAATTCAGAGTATGAATATTCCTTTCTAATATTCAGGTAGGAATAAATAGTAAGCAAATGTATGAAATTTAAAATGTAGACGTTCCAGTTTTATGAATAACATTTTAAACGAATGATTTCAAGAAATGTTTCCGTAGGAATAAGTATGTATACAAATGTCTAGTAAATTTAAATTTTTGATTTACACATATTCTTATACATTAAAATATATCAAATCTAACTATAATTCTTAAGTGCCATGATAAATGTTTTTTGAACTTGTTTATTTGCACAAGTCAAAAAATAATGCATGCTATTTCCAAGCTACAATATTTATTTTTTAAAATTTATTATAATAAAATCTGAAATTTTGTATCTAAAAAAATTTTTTATCATATACTTTAATCATACATTTATGTAAAAAAAACTCTTTAAAAAATTTACAAAAAAATACAATTATTTTTTTACTTCAAATTGGTGTCAAATATCGTTTTACCTTTCGTTATTTTAAAAAACCTTTAAATATTAATTTCCATTTGTAGAAGTTAGTTCTTAATATTTTAGTTTAGAAAAATGTGCATAGATGGCAGCACGAAAACAGTTTACTCAATCAAAATCACTTCCTTTTCCTTCAAGAGATGGCAGCAGAATACAAGTTATGCTAAGAAGTGCAAGATACAGGTGTTATAAATTACTTTAAATATTTTAAGAGAAATCGGAGGGTATGATAAAGTGCTGGGTCTTAAATTGCCTTCATAACAGTCAGAAAAGTAGATATTTTTCTTACTCACACCTTCATGTTGCCTGTTTAGTTCAATTCCATTTCATCTCTCGTTATTAAACACTTGTTTATTAGACTGTTGCAAATGCATGCGAATACAAATTAATGTATACAAATTGTAGCATTAAAAATACGTTTACCACATGCAGAAATTTTTTTTTTCTTTCCTTCAATATTTTATTCAAATTAATTACTCATTTTAACTAAATTCAAAGATTATTCAATACGCAACTGTTATTTTTTAATTTTTATTCAATTTAAGTGTTTTAATTTAATTATTACTCTTATCGAGGTAATATTAAACATATATACTTTTATAAATTTGCACAAAAATGGAATTTAAATATGAGATACTTATTATTTTTTTTTAGATATTAAAATAGCATCTCTTAAACTTAACTTTAATGAATGTATTTTTTTTCAAAATTCTGGGATTTTTTTAATTACAAGAGAAAAAAATTACATGATGTTTTCATAATAAATTATTTGGACCATCATCTATTAGGCAACTCTTGTGTATTTTAAACTTCAATTTCCATACAAAATGTCTTATTTTGTATTTCTTGTTGAAATTTCATTGTGGAATCTAATGCCTATTTAAATTTAATAGACAAAAATTTGCCTCATATATTTTCTTCGAATGTGTTGTCATATTTATACAGATATAGATGATCTATTGATAATTTCATTAAAAATTTTAAAAACATGAAAATTACATAAATGTGATGTGTTATTCAAAAGTATCTAAAACAATAAATTAATTATAAATTTATAAACATGAAAATTGCATTAATGTGATGTTGTTTAAAAGTATCTGAAGCAACAATCGATATTCTCTCCACAGTAAAATATGTACTTTGCTTGCAAAACAATAATTAAATTATGAAAGATACTGTACATGAGGTTATAAGGAAAGTGACAAGATATATTAATACCTTGATTTACAAATTAAAAAATATGTTCTTGGTTTCTGAAAATTTCGGAATTTTTTACGCCTTATTTTAACGACATTTCTTTTTCTTTTTTTTATACTTTATACAATAAAATATTTCTTGATTTTAAAAAATGCACTGAATTAGATATTAATATTATTCAGATAATCGAAAAAAAGAACTAGATAATGCATATTTTAAAATAAAAAGAACACTTTTTTAGGTGTGATAAACTCTGATTTATTGTAACTATATGTAAAATAAATTCATTTAAGTTGGCAGTATTTTTGATGGTATCGTACTAGTATTTAAATACATTACGTAAATGGGCGTTAAGAACTTATAAAATTTAATCACCTCAAAAAAATTAATTAACCATAAAGAAAGATTAAAATAATTGAAACAACAAAAAATAGATAACCTTATTGAATTGTTTAATAAAAAGGCACTTAATTTAAATGATTAAACCTGAGAGAAAAAGATTTATATATATATATATATAAACTTCAAAACTTTTTTCAAATCTTTTCTTTCAGTGAACTAAATATTTTATCTATTCTTCAAAAGAAAATTTGTCATACTGTCATATATTTTGATAGTTTTAAACCCAAAAATGTTAAATTTAAATTAAAACGATGTAAATAGAAAATTTAGAATAATTAGATAAAAAAAATTTAGGTAAAGAGTTTCATTTTGATTTTACTCAACAGATGGCAGTACATTTTTGTCTGCTTGTAAAAGTATGTTTTTTTAGACGTTCATAAATCTTCCGTTTAAAAAATTAAACACAAAATTTATCTATTCTGCTACATTCATTCTTGTTAATAAACAAAATTTATTTTTCAGTTGTGTTTTTCTGTTGATCGATTTGAAAGTATGGTTTGATAGATAATCAATAACAAATTAGATACATAATCAATATTTTTTGTGAAAAATAATGAAGATATTCGTAAAATAATTATATTCGATTTTAAAACATTCTAAAAAAAAGGGTAGGGAGGGGATAGAAATTCTATAAGTGATTTGAAAAACGTGGACTTCCAAGCATAAAAAATTGGAGCACAGTGTCTCTATTGATCAGTGGCGTACATTGACTACTTTGATGGGAAGGGTTTTGTTGATAGAAAAAAAAAGGTAAAAATGAAAGCTCCAAGAAATAATTTTCACACTAAAAATTAAAAATTATTTGGTCTATAGAAGGGGTTTTTGAACCCCTACAGTTCACTCTTGTGTATGCCACTGCTATTAACCTAATCGGTACACGTGTAAAATAATATAATTTTAACATATGCAATAAATAGATAGCTTATATTATATATATATATATAGTTTATAAACATTAATCTTCAAATAGAAGTGAAACAAAACCATAGCTAATGATGCCAAACAGGAGAAGAAATACAGAAATACCAATATAAACAATTTTTAAGGTGTTATTTAATACTTTTATGAAATAGTCTTTTCTTTTTAAATTCAACGCTTTTAAAAATATTTTTTTTAATTCTTTGCTAGCTTTCCAAAAACTTAAACGCCTAATGCATCGTTATGAACATCAAAAAATCAAAGGCACACTAAAAAAATGTAATACCTACGAAGCTTTTAATTTATTTAAAAAATAAGTATATATTATCACTTACTGAGAAATCTATAGGTACCACTGAAGCCAGTGCTATTTGTCCTCCTCCAATCCGTATGAAACTCAAATATGAGTGCAGGACCTGAAGAATAATGAGTTTGTTCAATGTCCATGATTTTACCACATAAAATGGAATTATACGACGTTTTTTCATTAACTGATGGTTCATCGAGATGAAGGAAGAGTTTTACGAAGTCACCAAAAACACATCTGGAACAAAAAAATATATATCATTCAAAGTGTAAAAATATATAAACAATGTTAAGAACCATTAAACTTAGAATATAAAAATATTGTTTCCTCTCAACGGTGTATAAAATCAAAGAGGTTTTTTTTTCAAAAAATTATATCTAAATTTAAATGGTGTGCTATTAATATATTTACATTTCAACAGTTTAATTCTGAAATAATTTATATATTGATTTACTTGCACTCTTATGTCATCAAAAATGAAAAAAGGAGCACTTATTTTTTCAATAAACTTTTGTAATATTTTGTTACCTTATGATTATAATTTCAAAACGCAAACGTTTTGTAGAATTTTTTTTCCTCATGGAATTTTGTTCGTATGAACATTATTTTTCAATGGTTAAATTGCAACACTCCTTAAATGAATGTGCTGCGTTGACTCAAAAAGTATCTTTCTTGTATAAACTTATTCGGGTGTCCGGCACTTGAGTTTTCGAAAAATTATCATTTTTCACCTTTTTTATATTTTCTAAGAGTTCAAATAATTATGTTTAAAATTATATATGATATGAGGAAATACGATAATTAGAAGTATTTTTTTATTTATTTTATAAATGAAGTTCCTCCTAAGGTGCATCAAATGAGCTTTGCTAAGAACACCTCTGTTTCCCTTTGCATTAAGTTTCTGATGAGCGCAAATCCACATGATGTTCAAGTGGAAAAATTAGAGTGTATTGGGATTATCCAAAAGTGCATGGGTACACGTCTTTTGTTGAAATGAGTCAATGACACCATATGATCAGTGATTCCAAAAATTGTGGAATTAAAAACGCTAAAATTGGGATAAATATGGCTATTGCGCAGTTCAATATGAGTCATGTAGCAAAATTAATGATCTTAAAACATTTTATATTGAACCAAGTTATAACTGTGTGCCATGCTTCAAAAAATTAGATGCACGTAGGATTCGTGAAGACGTACGAAAGCATTTTGATATCCCCCCAAAAGGCTAAATTGTTAAAAATAATGAAAAAAGAAAATTAGAAGAGTCTTTTGTAAGAAAGAGTGTAAAAAAAATGCTTCATATGCTTCTGGAAAAAAAGTAAATGCTCAAAAATTCAAAATTATTACTTTGAAGCCTGTTTTCTCAAAATGTAATATTTTTCATTTTATGTACCTTTTTCTCAAAAACAGCTTATTATATAATTCTCAAATTTTCAGTGAGAATATTTTTAATATGTTTACACATTTTAATGGAGGATATTAGATTTATCTGGCAAACCGTTTTAGATAAGGCTTTTTAAACTAAATTTTAGGGGGGGGGAATTGGATATTTATTGAAAAATTCATATTTATCTTAATTTTAAACAAAAAAGCAAAATCCTTCGCTAAAGTTTTATTAATAGTACACATAACCTACTGTAAAAATTTTATCCATGAGTAGTAAGAAGTTTCAGAGAAAAAGGTACATAAACTTACGTAATTTAACATGGGTTCCTATGGACGTACCAGACCCCTTTTAAAAAAAATTGTGAGTATTCATTATCTTTTTTTTACTAATTTCATTCGAAATAACTCATGTTGAAGAAGATTTTACTTCTTAAAAATTTATCTTGTTAATATATCTCATCAGAGTATTTGAGTATTTCTTTTGAGAAAACTGATGAATTAGATTGTGTACTTACTCAAGATTCGTTTTCTGAAGGTCGAATTCGTCGAAGCTGATCTCGACCATTTCGTCCTCTCCGCCAATGAATGTGTATAGCAGGCAATCAATGTTATCGTCGTACGGAACTGGCCAATTAGGTGATGTGAAGATGCCAAACTCTTTGGAGTAGGTATTGTCAAAAACTACACACTCGCAACCTGTAAATAAAGAAAAGACTTCCGATCAAACTATATTTCTGACACAAGTTAGGCAAAGGTTTCGATTTTTACTTTTTATGATGAGATGGTCAAGAAAAATGGCTATACATGTCTTATTTATTCTGATTTTTTTGGAGTCGTCTAAATATATGACTCACTTAAGGTAAAAAGGTAAGGACCAACTATCCTAAAATTGTGAATTTTTCCAAAAATTGACAATTTTTAATGGTTTTATTTTATAGGTCATATTATTAGCTATATAAAAATATCAAGTTTATTGTTTTCTGTTCCCTAGAGAAAAAAAACTACAAGCGTTTTAGTAAAACCAGATGCCATTACTTTAAGCATGAAGGCATACTTTAAAACGAGTTTTACTCGTTTTTTTTTTTAAATACTCAAAAGAAGTTTTGAAAATAATTAACTGAAATTTTTTGTGTATGTTCTGCATAATAGTAGAAGTGTTTTAACGTCAGATTTATCAATAGCTTTTTATTATATAATTTACATTCCCTTATGTGAATAGATAATCACTGTTTTCTTAATGAAAATTCATATAATAACTAAGAGAAATTGCTCTAGATTTTGTAAGAATTTAAATATTTTTTTATTCTGAAGATCATTTTAAAAATGAATTACATAGCAACAAATCAGAATTGAAAAGAAAATGTGTTCATAAAGTTTTGGTACAGAATGGGCTGCGTTCATGTTAGTTCTTGTAAACTTTTATCCATTTTTTCCCATTTTAATAATAATATAATTTATTTTTCTCTTCTTAATTTTAGCTTATTTTTCTTAAAATGCACTAAAAAAATCTAAAAATAACAAAATATCCACATATCTCTATTTTTTTCTTTAAAGTTGTCACAAGTAGTCAGATACCTTAATAACTTTAAAAAATTGGAACTTTAGTGGAAGACAAAGAATTGTATCATTTGAATGACTCAGGGGGAAGTTTTAATAAGTATATTTATTAATTCTAAGAAAAAGTACTATCGAAACGGATATTTCTTCTTTTTTAACTATCTCACTTTTTCGATCTCTCTCTCTCTGATGCGTTATATCATCAAGCTAAATAGAACTCTTAAGTATCGAAATATTAAAACTGAGTTATGGTAATTAAAAAAATTCTGGTGTTTGATCATGAGAAAATATTTTAAGTTTTAAATAAAATAAGTAATTTTTAGCTAATACTTTTTTAGCTATTTTATTCAATCGAGAACAGTATTTATCGAATTTCAAAATTGAATTAAAGAAAAACAACAATATATCTTCAAATAAAATAAACCACTAAATAAAATTATGAAATAAAGGGAAATAAGTGGTAAACAAAGAAAATATCAAATCCTTCCTCGGATTCATTCTCTCTGGAAATACTCAAATGTAAATTCTTAAGTGATTATTACCAATTTTTTACAATAATTAAAAAAATAGCAATTAAACAATAAATAATTCTCTCAGACACTTTGAGAAGTTAGACATTAGTTTTTAAATGTAAAAGTTGATCTACATTTTGGAAATACAAAAGCGGTATAAGTAATCAGCAAATAGTACGTCCTAAATTTACAAGTTTCAATGCATTTTAATGTACAAGTATAAAAGTAATTTTTTTTGTAAAACTCTTACCATAAGCTAATTATATTAATTTATTAATAAAGGATTTTTTTTTAGAGCAAAAATGTAGAACAAATAAAAATACTTCAAATAAGCTGAAACTTTACTTGCTAAAAGTCTTTATAAAAGATAAAAGTTGAAAAATTCTAAAAGAATAAAAAATTATCACATTTGTTTTGACTAAGCAAATTTATGTTTCCTAACAAAAAAGTACATTCGAAAAGAACAATTAGCTTACCCAAACAAAATAATGTCCTAGAAATATTCCGTTAAAAAATTAAAATTATATTGTCTTTTATTTGTATTGATTTTCGCAGCGTCTGTAGGGAATCTATTATTTTTAAATTCATGAATGGTATACTCAATATACATTAGTTTCGAATAATTTGCTTTCGTCATTTTTTATATTAAGTGTGTATTGTAGTTAATTTTATTTATTTGTTATGCAACGAATAACATCATTTATGTTCAAAATTTTTAGCACTTTCCGACTGATTTACCAATTTCTTGGAAAAAACCGGGTGAACTACAGACAATGAACTTCGTAATTTTGAACCGCTTTCAAATAAGGAGGAGGACACCTGAATTGTGTGTGTGTTGTACTCCCTTTTTAACCCTTTATCTACCGACGATACTTATAAGTACCACTCAATTTAAAATGACATAGAATCATTTTTATGAATACTCTTACGATACTTAACCGGAATATTCATTTAAGTCCACTCTTCTAAGATATATGGCAGCACGAGTTCTTTGATGAGCATTTTAGCGGGGAAGGCGGATATAGTTGTAAAGCAGAAATTGCCTTTTCAGCTGACATTTGCGAAGATTGTAATTTTTCTTCCAAAAAAGTACCTAATGTCGAAACGTAAGTGTCTTATTTCCTTGCATGTTAATAAAGACCTTAGAAAATGATTTGATTATTTATTTTAAGTGAACAGTGTATATAATTAATTTTATTGTTATTAATATAATATTAACTCTAACGAATAAAATTTCCCAAAGTTAAGTAATTTATATATGTACCGGGTGTCCATAATTAAACGACCCTACTTCAAAATTGTGTACAGACGAAACTATTGTTCAGAAAGTTGTAAAATTCTGTGTACGACTTAAGGAAGGGATGGAAATTTGTTTGAGCGAATAAAAAAATTAGTTCAAAATTTCGCCAGTAGAGGGCGTTTTAATAGAGATCATATTTAGCATACATTAATACTTAGCATACAATTATAACACTATACAAATTTTGTTACAACAATAAATGCTCAACATGATGACCATCATTTTCAGCTACTATTTGAAATCTTAAGATAGCATGTTCCACCGTTGACCGCAGTGTGTTCTGGGAAATGTTAAGAACATGACGGGAAATACTGTCTTTGAGATCAGGTAAGGTTCTTGGTTGATCACAACTTACCAGCTGTTTTAAATGGCATCAAAGCCAAAAATCGCATGGATTGAGGTCAGGCGATCGGGAAGGTCACATTTGACGAAATTGGCGGCTGATCACACGTTCTTTTGTGAAGTGATACTTGAGAACGTCTTTAACACAACGTGTAATGTGTGAGGGAGCTCCATTTTGCATAAAAATTATGCGTAAAAGGCACTAACATGTTTGCAGATTCGGAATAATTTTATTCCATAATGTAACTATGCATGTCGCTGTCCAGTGATAGAACATATTACTGGACCCCCAGCACCTAATTCCTCGAAAAAATACGGGCCAAGAATAAAAGACGCGGAAAACCCACACCACACCGTTACTTTTGGTGAGTGTAGCGGAACTTGTAAGGTGGAATGCGGATTGTCTGTTTCCCAAATTCGGCAGTTGTGAGCATTCACCGAACCGTCCAAATGAAAATGTGCTTCGTCTGTCCAGAGGATATTCCAAGGCCATTCTGGATCAACTTCCAAACGAGCAAGAAACTGCAGTGAGAACAGATGACGAGTCTCGAAATCATGTGGAAGCAATTCCTGCACAAGTTGAAGCTTATATGGATAGTAATGGAGGATGTTTCGCATGATCTTCTGGACAGTTAAACAAGGAAGAGACAATGCTTATGCCACATGGCGAACACTTGTACTAGCCTGCACGTTGGATGCTTTGTCCTCTTCCACCTGAAGTGCAACTTTCTCTATTGATTCTGCAGAAACAGGTTTTCATCCTCTTCCAGAACGAACATTCAACGATACTGTTTCTTCAAATTTGGTTACCATTAATCGAAGATTTTTAGCAGTCAAAGTATCTTTTCGCATTCCCTTTAAAGTCCGAAATTTCCGTAGAGCAACTATTGCGGAATTATCGTTTTGATAGAATAACTTTACTAACAACGCACGATTTGTTAAACGTAATGACATTCTGATTAGCAATACCGAGCACACTGAAAATAAACTAATCTCCCGTGAAAGTTTATTGCTTTTATAACAGTTGCTGTGTGACGTCGAAAAAATTTGCATATGTTCGTCTTCCTTCGTGTAAATCCTTTGAAAATTAATCATCGAAGAAGTTTAATTAAAGTTTGCAGTTCATTTTAGAGATTGTGTTTTTTAATGAGTATCAGTTACTGTGTTACCGTGTCCTGTGCATAAAAATGCGATAAAATACAAATAGAAAACCGGTAATAAATGTGGCCTTCATTCAAAAGCGCCTTCTAGTGGCGAAATTTTGAACTATTTTTTTTTTATTCACTCAAACAAATTTTCATCCCTTCTTTATGTCGTACACAGAATTTTACAACTTTTTGAACAATAGTTTCATCTGTAGACAATTTTGAAGTACTGTCGTTTAATTATGGCCACCCGGTATATCACTTAATTTTCAATGTAGTGATTAAAAAAATATTTCCTGGAAAAAACTGCAGTAAACCAATATGCGGTAAATAAAGGGTTAGACTTTCACTCAAGATCAGCGTGAGGGCTTTGAGTTTCATATATATGCTGTATATTCTATATGCACCAACCTCTCTCTAGGTGGGTCATTAGTGGATCCAGGACACGAACACGACTCAACAGACACCACTCCGGCAACGAGTTCACAATCAGGACCGGGTGACTACCACAGCCCCTTAAACACTTCTCGAACTTGGTTCATTACGGCTAAGCTAATTAGAGCAGAATAATAAATGCATCCCAATGCTTAAATTGATTTTCTTTAATAATAAAAGAAACTAATAATCTAAGAGAGATATATGTGATGTTTTAAAATCAGCATCAAGAACTTTGTATAAAAAACAGTTTATTCATCGAGCAGTCGACACATCTTTCGCTGAGAGAAAACGGATGCCAAGTGGAGATTTAAATTGGGCTGAATACTTATGACCAGAACTGTTAAATAACATTTTTTAGTTTATGTTTTCAGATTAAAATGAAGGGCGGCATATGGAGACTATAAAAAATTTAGGATTAAAAATAGGATTAAAGTGTTATGGTTGAAATAATTATGAGAAATAATTATAGGCGCTTACTTTAAGACTCGAAGATGTTACCGAAAATAAAAGTTAAGTGGTAAATCGGGGAATTTGTTTTAGATCTAACTTAATTATCCTTACATATATAAGATCTCAAGAAATATGCTACGATTGAATAAATATATAAAGGAGAGAAATAAATAAATTAATTCATATTTTAGAAAAGTAAGCCTAAAATAAATAATGGAAGACAATTTTTGGAATTTTGTTTGAGTAACTTTTAAAAGCAAAACTAATAAAAAAAATTTGTTTTATTCCGCTTTAATAGAAAATACAATTTAATGAAATTAAAAATAATTCCTTTCCCGTAATCTGTCAGCCAAACTTTACTTTAGAAAGTTAGAATGAACAATATTTAATTGACTGATTATTTATTAACATCGTATTTTGATGCTATTCTAGGTCTATTGGCAGTGGATCTTATACTTTAAAACCACGGTCAAGAGAGGAGGACACCCGAGATAATAAAAATTGAACTGATTTTGTTACATAGGTCTCTTTTATGCAAATCCTAATTTCCTTGATAGTCATTGATTCTAATAAACATAATTCCACATCCCGCTAAACTAACTAATATGTTCAGTATACCTGATTTAAAAAGACTTTGAATTTTAATAAAGGTGTAAATTATATGTAGAGTTTGAAGAAAATCCTAAATTTTAAATTTTTACTAAGCTGAAAGTATTTGTTATTACTAAGATTTATTTGTATCCCAAATGTATGCAAGATTATGTGTTCTCAAAAATGTAAATAAAATTAGATAGAATAGTTTTTTAATTGAATATGAATCATATATAGTACAGTACATTGGCTCCTAACAGATTATATATATGAAACATGGAATTCTAGAGAAATTTAAAATGCTTATATGCATTTTATATATTCTGTCGAACTATGAAAAAAATGATATAATCTATCATTTTTTTTAATTTAATGAATTCATTATCCTCATAATTTGGATTTCATTGCCCATTTATAATGATGTATGAATTATTTTTTATTGTAATGGAAATTACGAATAATATGAAGGCATATATTTTTAATACTACTTCAAAAAACAAAAAGCTTCAGTTAAGCTGAAAAATTTTTGCTTTTTGTATTACGTTGGCAGTGAAACTCTATATAATAAAAACCTTATAAAAATGTTCTTTTAAAAATTATCAGCTCAATAAAATTACTGTATATAAAATTAATTCACAGATATTTATTAACATATCATTAAGTTTTTAAAATGGTTTTTATGCTTCTATATGGCAAGGCAAGATTTTATACCAGATTACTCAAAAATTATTTATTCTATCTAATACTCAATCGGGTGTTTTCCAAGTCCTCAGTATAAATCATCTCAACTGAAAAACTAATTCCATAGGTTAATCTGCCATTACCAAATGTGAACTTAACAAAAAATAAATCAATAACCAATCAAAATTAAAATACTAAGCGCGCGAGCACTTTATTATTGTATTCCCTTTTCTCTTAACTAAAATACTAAACGCAAGATCAGTATTCATTCTGCATAAGAAAATGATGAGATTAGGAAATTGCTTTTACATTAGGATCCCCCCCCCATTGCTTTTTCTATAGTTTATATATTTACTTGTTTATATTGTCAGCTCATTATTTCATTTGGCATTTTACTCTTTTTATTTAAACAGTTTTTTTTTAATATTTAATATTACGGAATTGAATGACTGAAAGAATTATTCATTATATGAATTTGAAGAAATGGGCCATCCCTTGTTCTTATTATTTATTCATATACAATATTAATGTCAAACATAATTGATCAATACTGAAAAGTATATTTAAAATATTATTATTGTTTTTATTTTGTGGACTCAACTGGTGAATTGTTCAATTATTCTAAATAGTTTTAGGTTTAAAAGGAAATTTATACTCAATTAAGTGTATAATTTTCAGTGGAAAAATATATCTTAATTTTTAAAGAGGGCACAAGGAGCTTCGTAATGAAAATTAATAAGAGAGAAAAAGGAATAAAGAAAAATAAAATCTTGCAGGAAATTTATACTGCTACATAAGTTAAGAAATGTTATTTATGAATTTTTAACGACAAATTTTTAAAGGTAATAAGAGATAGATAACAATATAGTCTTCTTACAGTTTCTGATAGGCGTTATGAAAGTCTTCTTAATAAAAAAGCTTGTCTGCTTTAATAAAAGCTTAATCCCACTAAAGAGGCTCATCATTTTTTTTCAAATTTTTAATTCAAGTTTTCCATTGTTCTTAAAGTTGATTCCATCGATGTAAAATAGATGTCATTAAGTTCGAGGTCTTATTTATAATAATACAGTTGATTATATAAAATAACAATATTGTTAGTTTCTTGATAATGATTTAAATAACTTCTATGCGTATTGTAGAAAAAATGCACGTGAGTTGAGTTTTAAAAAATAGTTTTAAAATATATATAAAAGTGTTTTTAATTGATGTTCGGAAAATATTATTGACTTCAGGTTGAAAATTACTTCTTAGCATTTACGTATTTTGTAATGCAGGTAACGGTGGTATCTATATAAACCAGTAACAGTCTCCGGACTGAAAGAAACATTTTGGTCTAGTAGTACTTTACGTGCTTACGGAACCAAAGGTAACGAGCTCTATTCTGCGGGATTAGTTGACCCCGGCTGAACTAAGAAACAGTATAACCTTCTGAACTGTCATGGCGCTATCTACCCGCAAAAAGAGCAACCTAAAACTCGTCAGAGTCACTTGACGCAGCAAAGTCGTCAGACGACGCAACTCCACCAATCAACAGCAAAAACTCACACGCTCGCTATAACAATTATATCGTTCGTTCACCTATCCACCAACTTACTGAGGAGGGAGAGTGTAGCGGTTGTTTCTATATAAGCTAGTAACAGCCTCTGGACTGATATGATCATTTTAGGCTAGTGGTATGTTACGTGCTTACGGAACCACAGGCATTGGGTTTTGTTCGGCCGGAGGCACGCCACTTAATTGGTGACCCCGGTCGCACTAAGAAACAGCGTAACTTCTTCTGAACTGTCGCGGCACGATCTACCCGCAAAAAGAGCAACCAAAAACTCGTCAGACTCACTTGACGCAGCAAAGTCTTCAGACGACGCAACTCCTCAAATCAACAGCAAAAACTCATGCGCTCACTATAACAACTATATCAATCGTTTGCCTATTTACCGACTTACTGATGGGGAAGTGTGTAGTGGTGGTATCTATATAAGCCGGTTATAGCCGCCGGACTGAAATTATCCTTTTGGTCAAGTGGCATGTTACTTGCTTACGGAACCATAGGTACCGGGTTCTGTCCTGCCGGATGCACACCCTTTCATATTCTTACACCTTTATGTAAACAGTTAAAAAAACAATAGTGATGGAAAATAGTAGCATGGGTCACATTACGATAAAATATCAGTTTTTACTGCTTCTAAATTTCCATTATTAAATTATCAAAAAAGTGTTTTTGTAATGACTTCTTATCAGATGAATTTTTGAGCTCAAAATTAGAAACTATTTTTATTTAATTTTTTTTTCACCTGAAAATTTATGCGGAACGAGAAAAAAGTTAAAGTTTTCTTTTTTATGATAATAACATTCTGAATTTCAACAATTGAAATAAGTGTGTAATGAATTTCTGCTTCTTTATATTTTTTAATGTGTTTAGTGATAATGATAAGTTATATTTGATTTATTACTATCTTCCCGTCAAGAACAAAACATCGAATGTTTACGCATCTTATCCTAATGAATGAAAATTAACACAATTGCGTTTTCACCTGTATACTTACATAGTCAGGTAAATTTTAAAAAAATTATTTACAAAATGTTTTTAAAAAGTCAGTGAACTTGAAGAATTGAAAAATAAGGTAAGACTATGAGATGAAAATAAAAATCTATTAAGTTGTGAAAATAATTGCTATTTATTGTTGTGAAATTGTTGTGTGTGCTTCATTATCATTAATTATGAATATGCTGAGGTATACACAATGGAGGAGTTTGAGAGCTCAAACCCCTCGCATAAGTCAACAGATTATTAATTTTTAACATAAAGTTTACGTATTGGCGCTTTCGTCGACGTATTTTTTAAAATAATCAATACCTTCCCTAAAAGTAACATGTGTTCGCCACTGGAATGTGATTATAGGATCATAAATTGCTAGGAATTTTAAGGTGATTCATATAATACAATAATAATAATTCAGTTTTCATAAAATGATAAAAACTAAAAACGCTTATTTACAACGAAAAACAAAGAATATTTTAGACAGAAGGAAATTTACTTGGGGGGGGGGGATATAAATTCTGGAAAACTGCAGGAAGGAAATATAATTTTAATTAGACTTTATGCAAGATTAAATCCCTTAGAATTTCAAAGAATAGAATAATTTTTAACGATTGTATTAAATACGCAGTGTAACATTGATGAACAAAAGGCCCATTTTTATCCCCACTTAAATGTAAAAGGATAGCAAATTACACATAAACTGATTCAGCTGCAACTTCTTGCATTTCATAAAATAATCAGTTTGCATTCATTGAACTCACTTACTACAGTTTTATGTATAATACAATAATGTTAAAAAAAACCATAACTCTCTTACTATGAAAAATTCAAATCATGATGTTTCTTCAACATATAAAAAGCTATTTGTGTTTCACATATAAAATTTCATATTTCTTATATGAAATTTTAATACACAAATTGTACGCATAATTAGCTTTCGTACTTCCTTCGACTATGAATTCATTAACACTTCTCAAAATACTTTTTGGAACAACATTTCATTATTATCAAAATTTTTCATTGTCGTCAATATATCTTTGCTAAAGCTTTTCGTATATTGTATTTCACCAATAGTTCACGTAAAAAATAAACGTTAGTGCGGCGTGCACTTAAGTACACATTTAGGCAGAAAAAAGAATTCTAATATTCGTTATAGCTTTGTCTTAATATTTGTTTTATAATTTTTTTTGGCTATGTGTACATGAAAAACAAATTTTCTTCATGACTCCTTTGTTTAAAATCAAACAGAAAATAAATAATTTCATACATGAAAAATTTCATTTATCGGGTTTTTTTGTACTTTATTCTATTTAGAGAGATTTTATGAAATACTATAAACATTGTCGAGTTTTATAGTGTTTCTGAAATCTCTTTGCTTGCTGAAGGAATAATTTTATTTCTCATAAATATAAAAAAAAAAATGCTGTCATCAATTTCTGTAAGGAGTTTTGATTTCGTTATTTACAAAGCATAAATCCGTTTTGATGACTGTAACATGATTACTAATAGGTGCTTTGCTTGAAATTATAAAGTGTACTTGTTATTGATGTAGTCACTTTCTTTAAAAGGAATTAATACATTTTATCCAGTAGATGGCGCCACGATGTCCATCAAACTTTTTCAAAGTTTTATAACAGATGACCAAGAAAGAGGAATGCTCAGGGTTCATTTTGCAGAAGTTCATCTATAACTTCATAAAACTTTTTTAAAAAAAGTTTGTCTTAAATAAATTAATATTTTTGCTACAAATTTATCAAATTCTTCATGCTGAAATTGTATTGAAAAAAGAAAGGATAAGGAGGGAATAAGAAGAGTAGCAATGCTTTTAAAACTAAAATTAAAAAATATATTTTTTAAAAACCTTGTGATCTATAAGAATTAAATATTTTCAAATAAAAATTTCAAATTACTTCGAAATATATTTCAAGATTTCAAAGACTCTAAAGTAAATATTTAATATTATGTATTAAAACGTAAATTTTATTTTAATTCTATAATTACGCGTTTAAAGAAAAAATTTGATCTATATATATTTATATATATATATAATGTTAAATTCAAAACTTTGTCGATTAAAAATTATTTTTCAGGTAAATTATAAATTTTGTGAGACTTTTGGTTTAAATGATTTATTTTTACCTTTCTTTCAACAATTATTATTATTATTATTAATAAAAATTAAAGAAATTTTAGCAAAATTTAGCAAAACCAATTCATTTGAAGCAACAAAAGTTGAATAATGATATAGTTGAAAAATCTAATTCAACTGATAATTTTTTTAATTATTTGAGAAACATGTAACTTAAATTAGAGAAATTATATTCAATTTTATCAAATTTATGGTAATTAAATATATTTTAGTTTCTTCCAAAGGAAGTGAAAATTCGCCCAATTAATTCTTTATCTTTCTGATTATAAGTTTTAATTAACTGATTTTTATAAATTAAATATAAGCGCATTATGCGAAATCCTTTGTAACAGCTCAATTTAAGGATGCTCGAATAATATGTTAATCATTAATGAATATTTCACAAATAAATAGATTTAATTTTCAAAAATACGATTAATAAGATGTAATTATTAAAATTAATAAAATTTGATTGCTTTGCACTCTCTTATAAGTGACTTCTGATTGACCAAACTTCAATTTGTATTCACATATACTTGATCCTTAAATTGTGTCTGGTTTAATTTTGACTCATTATTTTATTTTATTCATTGATACATTTTGATACAGAAAGTTTAACAAGTATACAGCATAATGATTGATTCGCATAATGAGCAAAATAATTTTTTTAAAATGATTCGCTTAACGAGCAGTGCTTTACGCAATGAGTTTAAATTATTGGAGAGTATATAGCGGCAAAACCTATTTATCTGTCTAAGGTAAGTGTTGTAGAAAACAATTCACAGATCTCAAGTGTAGGAAGGAAAAGGAAACTAGAGTTTCTTTCCCGAGAACCTGGGAAATCATAAGATTTCCATACTATTTGTATTTCCGGAATTATACCTCTTTCCTGTGAATTCTTGGGAGTGGCATGGGACTGAAATAATCTGAGGTAGCTAGTTTTGGCTTGACTATGGGTTTCGACTTCCGACATAAATTTTAGCTGACCGCACAGTTGCAATTTTTTGATCTTTTACGCGAATTCCTTGGAGAGAGAAATGTCCGTTTGAGTCCCCAACCGTGAGATAAGAGAAATAAGAGAGAATAAATGCAGAATAAGAGAAACAGTAATGCGCCCCAGTAGGACTGGGGAGAATTTTTGTTACTTGTCGTTGGAAAGTGTAAATATACATGAAATGCTGATTAGTTCCGTCTGTCTGTCGAGCATCGCTTCATTAACTAAAGTTATTTAGTTTTAAAAGGAACATTATACAGGGTGTGCAGCCTTAATGTGACCCAATAGCTAATTTTCGAACCGTTCTGTTTAGATATGCACTTCCAATTTGAAAAATGTTTAAAAAAGGTAAGGAATGGTTTTACGTGCTTTTCAAACAAAAAAACCAATTTACAAAAAAATTACAACAATTAAATTTTTGTATGGTCCGCAGGTGCTATCACTTATATTTAGGAAAAGATGCAGTGCACACAAAAACAAAGTGAACACAAAAAATTTCATTTTATTACGATAAAACCTCGCCTAGTTATGCCTACATAAATTTGAAGTATATAAGTTGCTCAGAAAAGGGAGTCGTATATAAATTGAGTTTAGAGAACAGTAATTCACTATCTACAGAAAAAGCAACAACAAAAAACAAAACAAAAAAACTTCATAGAAAAATTAAAACATCGTAGTAAACATCATAGATTGGCAATTTGTATTGATGTATGGCAAACAATAAAAATTAAATTAAAGAAATACAACTTGTACCGAAATGATTAAAACACCTTGTTTTAACAAATAGCAGCAGATTAATACAGGATTTGAAGTTCAAGTTAGAGCATAATGTGGAATGATGCGCCAATCATGAATCAAGGACTTTATTATATCAGAATGACCAAATTAACTTAAATAATGGTGAAGGCACGAGCAAGGGAATACGTCTATTGCAACTCCCAGTTTTATACAAGCGCTGAACAGCACGGGTAATTGTGCAATGAGATGGATGTCTTCGAGTGGGAAATTTAATGGCATAAAATCTTGCCGCCTCTCTCTTATTTCGATTACACTGCCCATAAAACAATACCATTTCGCAGTATTCTTCATTTGTATACATCTCGTTCTCCCGTACTAGAATTCGTAATATTAGAATACGACTGTATGCAATTGCAAATGAATAAATACACAGCAGATTTTTAGCTTTCTTCATGATCAGCAAAAACGCAGCAAATCAGACTGAAGCAACAGCATATAAGTCTATTTTTTTGGAACTGCTTTTAAAATGTTTTCTTCGTCCAAAATATTTTATTTTTTCTACGTTTTACACGTACACAGAATAAATTTTATTTCTTAAGTACTCAATTATTGCATTATTAACGTATGCTTTTAAATTTAAAAACGATTTACATAAGAGTGACGTGCAAGAACGAAAGATTTCTAGCAGAGTTCCAACTAATTTCACATTGAAGACTAGCTTCTTGAAAATAGCCGAGAAAATGGATATAATGTATGATTTTCAAAGCTCCATAACTCGGCCAGTTTTTATCGTAATAAAATGAAACATTTTGTGTTTACTTTGTTTTGTGTACTGCATCTTTTCCTAACTATAAGTGATAGGACCTGGGGACCGTATAAAAATTAATTTTTGTAATTTTTTCTAAATGGATTTTTTAGTTCGAAAAACATTTAAAAACATTCTTTACCTGTTTTAAAACATTTTTCAAATTAGAAGTGCATATCTAAACCGAAAGGTTCGGGAATTAGCTATTGGGTCACATTAAGGTTGGACACCCTGTATATTTCACAGTCTAACAGCATGACTAATTAGATATACTTTTATCTTGATTTACATTGATAATATAAATTCGTATGCTTAAATCGGTTAATTATTTAATTTATTTCAAATTTTTTCCCGATACTTGTCTTCGTTTAAAACGAATTAATTAAATCAGCAGTTGAAAGAAAAGAATGAACTCCTAAATGTTGGAGGGGAAGGGGGAGAAAATTTTAAAAAAATCTCCAAATTTTTCTTATTTTTTTTTTAAATCAAACTTTTTGTGTGAGAATCTAACATTAATATTTTGTTATTTTATTTAACAAATATGCAGCAACTTCATAAGCAATTTCATAAGCAAATAAAAGCTCTTAATTACAAAAACTAATATTTTTAACTTACGTGATCTTTACTACAGCAGCAAATAAAGGTTCAAGTATTTGTTAGTTGCATCATTAGAAAAGTTACTGATTCAGGACTGATTGAAAAATGATTGAAAATAGATCATCATACATGAAACTGGGTGAATCTTTGAAACAATGAATGCCTCAGATATCAGCTGAAGTTTTGAGAGGATTTTCTGTTGAGATTTATTCATCTCAAAGCTAAAACCTAGGCTTAGTGATAAAACCAGTTATTACTTATGTTTGCTCAAAAATCACACTTTAAAAATAATAATTAATACATTTTATATTTTTGTATTTTTAGAGTACTGCACATTCATGTTCACAAATTAAGGATAATGTCGGCTTCGACAAATAAAGGTTCAGAAACAAAACAAATGTTACATATTCATAAAGCACGTTTTAAACAAAAGATAAAGAACAAAAAAAAATGGTGTATGCATGATACCTTTCATAAAAACTACGATTTTTGCTCTTGGGGCAATCATTAAAATATTATATTCACAAAAACATAATATTACAATGTTTGCATGATGGTTAATACATTGTATATCTTCCATGCTATTAAATACAGTCCGTTCAACACATATACAGGCTGAATATTAAACTATTAAGCCGATCTAGGGAAAGAAAACTCCATTCAGCAATCATGCTCTCGGAAGCTTCGATAAACATGAAAGAGGTCTTTGACAGACAGCAACTCGTCGGCCAAAAAGAAACCCTAACATGCTCTTTCGGATTCAAATCAGGTGAGAATATTGTCCCTTCCATGTTGTTGATATCCTCAGATTGGAGACTTTTACACTCATGTCCATAAATTAAGGATAATTCAGAATCACACAGAAATTGAACTCTAAAATAAAAATTTCACCTGTAAAATTATCACACACATCTTGAAGAAGAATATGCAAATTACAGGAAACCACCAGATGGCGCGGATAGTACGTCACAATGACGAGAGTGTAAGAGAGGAGTTTATAAGGAATGGTGGCAAAGAAGTAAAATTGTTCACAAGCGCTTTAAAAGCCTTTCATTGCAATAACCGCATAGTTATGGCACAAAGGAAGCATTTGGATGATTTTTAAGTGGTAGAATTATCGGACGACTGGAATGTGGACGTACCCAACTGGAAGTATCCGAGGAACTTGGAATCGCCCAGAGTGTCATCTCCAGACTTTGGCAACGATTCCAAGATGATTGTAATGTGAGTAGATGTTACAGAACAGGTCGCCCCCGAGTTACAATGCCGAATGAGAACCAATATTTGGCAGTTACTGCCAAAAGAAATAGACGGAGCACAGCATCATACCTGTCTCGTCAGCTACCGGTACGACAGTTTCAAGGCAGACCGGGTACAGACGCTTAGGGCACATTGGTCTATATGCTCGTAGGCCTGTCAGATGTGTTCCCTTACCGCAACTCACTGTCGCCTGCGATTAACCTGGAGTAGAGAGTATGCATTGTGGACACCGAAACAGTGGTCTTGTGTGATGTTTTCCGACGAGTCCAAGTTTAGTTTGCAGTCTGATTCTCGCCGGACTTTCATATGGAGAGCGCCAGGTACCCGTTACCACCAAGAGAACACCATTGAACAACACCGTTACGGTGGTGCAGGATGGCTCGTTTGGGGAGGAATTATTCTTGGTTTCAGAACTGACCTGCATGTTCAGAGTGTAACGTTGACAGGCCACATCTATCGGGATATCATTCTGGAACAACATGTACGATTGTTTCGGTGCGCCATGGGCGCTGAATTTCTGTTTATGGATGACAACGCCCGTCCTCAGCGTGCAAACATTGTAGACGAATGCCTTCAATCGGAGGATATCACCCGTATGGATTGGTCAGCATACTCACCGGACTTGAATCCAATAGAGCATGTGTGGGATATACTTGGCCGAAGAATTGCAGCACGTCAACCCCCTCCCACCTGTCTACCGGAACTTCGGAGGGCATTGCTTGATGAGTGGTGTAATATTCCCCAAGATCAGATTGATAATTTGATACTCAGGATGCGTAGGCTTTGTAAGGCCTGCATTGTATCGTCCGGGAGACATACTCCGTATTAACCATCATACTAACCATGTTATACTGTTTTTTGTAAATAGGTTCTTTTTTGAAATTTGCTCCAGGGAGTAAAAATCGCAATTTTTATTAATTATGTTAAACATGTAGCATCTTTTTTGCTCTTTACCTTTTGTTTAATAAATAGACTTTACAAATAAGTCAAATTTCTTTTGCTTCTGTCTCTTTCTTTGCCTGAACTTCATTAGCCTTAATTTATGGACATGAGTGTAGTTACGTTGTTTGCTCGGCGAGGTCGGGCGTTGTCATTTATAAACACAAATTCTGGGCTCATGACACCCTTAAATAAAAGTACATGTTGTTTCAGAATGATGTTTCGATAAATTTGCTTGTCATGGCTCCGAAGTGAACGCATATATGCTCTAAGGTTCAGTGTAATTCCCTCCCAACGAATAATACTGCACCACCATGTAATGGGTCTATTTGCCTACCTATTACTAATCCTTTTGTGGATATTCTATTAATTTAAATATTGCTCAATTAAAAACTTTCTCCCGAAGAATTTGATACAATCTGTGTAAATCATGTATATTTAAAGATTAATTTTCAGGTTCGAAAAAGGAGAAAGAGAGGTAAGAGTTAAACGATAGGAGTTTCCGATTAATGTAAAATAATTGAAAGCTAGACGAGAGGGACTCGTCTATTAATTAATTTATAATATATATATAAATTTATATATATATATATATATATTATATATATATATATATATATATTATATAAAATTAGATATATTTGAAATTCATAGTTGACATTCAATCAATAAGATATTGGAATTAAAATTAATTCGACTAGAAGTCGGTTAATTGAGACATGAGTTACGATTATTACGTAAGTGATTCTACTTATAATTAAATATTAAATATCTCGTCCTTGCGCTTTGGCTCCAATACTTTATATATATGCTTTTCCTTCTCTGGGTTTGTGAGACTTATAAAAGGATTAATGAAGTATATTTGTTTTGATAATGGCTGATGTTCTTTTTGACTCCCAATCATTAACGGATTTCAGAGAAAATATTTTACAATCATAGCGTTGACGATCACTGATGTTGTCTTAGTGGTAGCCGGCACCTGGCGTTCTCCATATGAAAGACCGACATGAATTAAACTGCTAGTTAAACCTCTACTCAATGGAAAACACCACACAAGCAAACCATGACGACGTTCACTTTGTATATTCTCTACTCCAGGCTAACCATTGGTGACAGTGAGTTGCTGTGAACAGAACGCATCTGACAAGTCTGCGAGCATATTGACCAATATGTCCAAAATGTTTGTACAAGGTTTGCCTTGAAACTGTCTTACCTGTCATTGCAGAGAGCTAACAAGGCAGATCAGATACTATGCTCTGTCTGCTACTTTTGGCTGTCAGTATCAAATCCTGGTCTTCATCTAGCGTTGTAATTTGGGAACGAAAAGTATTGTAATACCTACTGACATTTCCGTCATCTTGAAATAATTTCCAGATCCTAGAAATGACACTTTCGCTAATTTCAAATTCCTCTGATACTTCCATCTCTGTACTACCACATTCCAGGTGGACGATAGTTTTACCACGTTAACAATCATCCACATGCGTCCTTTGTGTCATGACTATTCTGTTATGGCACTGAACGGCTTACAGAATGATTGCGAATTACTTTACATGTTTGTTAACGTTTCTTGTATACCTCTCTGTTATACTCTCATCAATGTGATGTGTTGTTACGACAACTGGTGGCTTCCTTTAAATTGCATATTATTCTTGAAGATCTGTGTGATAATTCTAGAGGTGAAATTTCTACTCTAGACCAGAGCCACCCAAACATTTTAGTCTCATAGACCCCTTGCCATGTTTTCCGGTTTAAGGTAGACCCCTGCTTGATTAATTGTGAATTTTTGCAAATTTATCAATATAAATGTCTTTTTGACAGCTGGTACTACAACTCCTACTTTAAAAGAATTAAATTCTCTTAACTCTAATGAAGTATAGAGTTTAAAACTTGAAAAGCACATGTTAATTAATTAAATTAAAAGTTAATTACTTAAAAAATGTTAAATTAACTAGCTAAACGACAAACAAATTATATTAATGGTAGGGATGAATCTCTAGCACTACAATATCAAATTTTCAACATTTGATATCAATCTTGTCTGGTTTAACCTTAAATCTCCTCTGTTAGTATTGCCCAGTTTTTTTCCCTTTATTATTATTTTGTTCTGCACTAAAACTCCCCACACAAACTTCTTCATACTAAAAAGGAAAAACTTCCTCACGATATTCCATAAGTCAGGACAAATAACAGGTTTGACTTTTCAAAGCGAAAAATGCTGGCATCCGTTTCTAAACTTTAGAGATCGTCATTAGTGCTTATTACGATCAGTTCCTATTTTAATGCGACATTTTTTCAATATGACTATATGAATTAATTGCTTACTGTGATATTGCGATAGTTAAAGCATTCTAAAACCTGGTTTCAAAATCTGAATAAAAGTCATTTAAATGTTGTACGTAGGTTAAAACGTTCTGACGGATTGTGTGTGCCAAATTTAGAAGGAAAAAAATTCAGGATCTCCAGAATTATGCTTTTTAGCTTAACAGGAAAGAAAAGCTGAAATGGTTCTTGTTTAATTAAAATTTATGCTGTCACCTTGTAAACACAAATTAACCTCGTTATAAATTTAGTAAATAAATCTGTTAAATAAGTAAAATTTGGTTTCCACTTGATTAAAAATTTTCTTTTAAAATTAAAGTCATGATCTAGTTAGATGAGAGCCACACTATCATAGATCCCCACTTACACCTCATGGACCCCCAAATTAATTTTTGTCTGACGTAGACCCCTTGGAGTTTGTCATAGACCCCTGGGGATCTTTGGGAATCATTGCTCTAGACTTTATTTTCGTGTGATTCTGAATTATCCTTAATTTAGGGTCATGAGCGTATAATTTAGTATAATTTTCGGAATTTATATGTATCTTTATTTAATTTAATTTTTATCGATGCCAATTAAAAATAACCTGCTACTAAATTTTTCAAAATTTTGATGCATTATTACGTTTTTAGTATTTCTCGGAAATTCTCGGGAATGGATAAACCCTAAGGAAAGATACAAAACTGAACCAAATGTCAAAATGCAAAGATATGGCAAGTGAAAGTAAGCAAGTAGAAGGGAAGAGTTGACAAGCAATCTGCTTGGCTGACCTTAAGCACTGTCTAGCTGGGAATCAAAGGTAATCTCAAACTATAAGGGGGAAACAAGGAATGAGCGAAATTTACAAGAATTACACAACAACTAGTTGGGTAATTTAAGGATGTGTTTATAAAAGTGCCTTAATAAATTCAAAGGGCTATTTACCATCAAAGAGTTCATGGATTTTCTTTGTGTTTCGCAACAAGTTGGAGAAAATATTCTGTTTGAAGAGGAGGAGATAATAGGAATGGGTACTTTTAGTGCAATCAGGTAATTTAATGCACAGGAAATTTTTGCAGTGTACTTTTAGAAGCATCTATTTAATGATAATATTGTGTCGCATGTCCATTATGTTTTAAAGAATCAGTGAAAACAAAAATCACCACAAAAAATTTTCTAATTAAAAAAATTTATATGATTGTTAAAAAAATATTTAAAATTTTTTTTTTATTACCATCTTATATTTCTGTTTTCCACAAATTGGATTCGCAATCAAGGTTGATTCATTCGGTGATACAAGACATAATCCACACGATTCGCGTTCCTTATTTAATTTTTTTGAGGGAAAGCATAGAAGGTACTATTGAGCTATACATTAATTTGAATTAGAATACTTATTTCGCTTAGCAAATGTTTTGAACCACACATAAGAGTCTGAGATTTATTATGATTGTCAAGCTACTATTCTTCAAAATTAAAGTATAAAAGGAAAAAGAAAAATTTCCATTTAATATAAACATATTTCTTAAGAAACAGATATTCTGTTGCGAAGAAACATGTAAAATAAAGATTTTGTTTCCATTATATACATATCCCTCATAATAAACAATTTCTTTTAAAAAAAAGCTATACTTATAATATTTATATTAAATAAAGTGAATAGCAAACTTTTCGGGGGAAATAATTCTAAATAATGAAATATATTATTATACTTTATTCAATTTTATATTTCTAATTCTTATACTTATAATTACCTTTTAAACTTTAATTATATTTCATGAAATAATTAAAGAGTAACATTATTAACAAGTATTAACGTGATAAGTATACACAAGCATTAGTACAAGAAAAGAGTACTAACATTCTCAATCTAGACGCTTATATTTTATAGTAACTCCCAAAAGAATAAGCAGTTTATGTGCTTCAGCTAATACATGAATCAATGCTTACAAAAATGTAACATAAGAAACCAGTGACGAATATATAGACAAGATCATTGCGAAAAAGTGTTGCCAAAAATGAAAATAAAAGTTAGAAAATAATAAAAAAAATCTCACTTGCATATCTTCCAATATATTTCTATTATAACAAAAACTAGTATTTTATCCGGACCCATTCTCCTTATAAATACATTGTAATACATACTATTCGTACAAAATTATAACCCCAGTTTTTGTTTTTGACCTATATATCGGCTTAGCAAGAATGTTGTTGATTGGTTTCACATACCTATATACACTTTAATCTATTATTTCGTACCTAAACTATTCTTTTTCCACAAAATGTCATCTAAAAAATAAATCTCTGACAATAGATTAAAATATTCATTTGTAAAGAATGACTGCTGTCAAGGGATCAAGTTACTCTGTCTTTTAAATTATTATTATTATTTATCAAAATGTGTCATGTCCATTATTTTAATGCCAAGTTGAATTTTAACTTTATTTAAAGCTGTATGTTTTTTTTTGTTAACTTTAATCCGCAGTATAGGCAATATTTTATATATTACGGCTTCTTAAGTAATCTCTATCTTATTCTTATTGCAAAAATACATGGTTATCACAGGACCATGGTTATTATGACCCGATTACAAAATTTAATAATTCCCTGATGAATAAAAAGAAAATGATAACTAATATGTCATTGTAAAAATACAATATAAAATTTTGAGTTTTTGTAATATTGTTTTTGTACAGTAAAGGAAAGCAATGTTGTAATCAAGATGTTTCTGAAATTGTGAACAGAAGTGGAAATGGCGTCGCAGCGGGAGGTGGCGTTTTGTGTGCTCTCATTTGCAAAAACTATATCAGTAATCACAGTTAAGCGTGAATTTTGAGGTAAGTACCATACAAATTCACCTACATTTAAGAGTATAAGAAGATGGTAAAAACAGTTAAAGGCAATTGGATGCCTGTGTTTAGGAAAAAGTCCAAGTTGACCAGGTTGTTCACCAGATAATGTTGAAGGAATGCGAGAGACTTTTATACGCAGTCCAAAGGAATAGACGGATCGTGATAGTCGTAAACTTGTGTTACCTCAGTCAACTAAAAAGACTGTGTTGAGAAAAAAAAATGCATTTTAAGTCATTCAAATTGAAAACCGTGCAAATATTTAATTATTTTGTATAACATGTTTAAATTAAATCACCATAGCAAATTATAAATACAATCGACTCACGATAATTCGAAGTTGATTGTTGTTGTTGTTGCTTATGCCACCTGTCTGACGAAGTCAGATCGAGGCCCACGAAATTATTCATGGCAACGGGCTAGAGATACGTCTGTCATTAGCCTAAGCTTTGAGTCCATGAAGGTGACAGCGCGATTTTTCTCACGATAGATGGCAACACCATTCGGACCCACATATTTAACAAGCACGTGCTCCGTTTTGTACTCGGCGAGTATTTGGTGGCATCGGGCATCAAACGCCGGCCTTCCGGTATGGCGTCCGATGCTCTAACCACTATACTACCCACGGCCCCTCGAAGTTGGAGGGACCAATGAAAGACTTCGTATTATCAAGAGTCTAGGAAAAAACTCCCAAAATACACGAACAGAAATTTTTTTCTAACACATTTAAATTTTAAACTGTGTAATAAAACAACTATTGTACATTTGTATAAAATTATTTTAAAGTATTTTTAAAAAGTACATATTATATATACAGTATAAATATTATACAGAAGTTAAAAGTCATGTATTTTTTAAAAGAATACATTGATGTATTAAAAAACGATTATTAAAAGAATACATACTGTGCATAATTAATCTTTGTTGACGAAAAAATCTGTTACCTTTAAAAATCTATTTGATCTGTTATCGGTTCCCTCAGACACTGTCCCCAACACCATTGGTTCTTCAAAGCAGGGTTCAGTCCAACCCATGCACTATTTGCTGTCATATGCCATAAGTCACACACATGAGTCATAAATCGGCATGTCACTCCGACGCAAAGTACACAATCCTACGCATATCTTCACAATAGCGGATTATCTTTCTGAACACATGTGTTGCAAGGTCACGTGTTAAATGACAAATATGGACGTCAGACAACAAGTGCGGCCGGTATATTGTCCACTTGAAGAAGAAAAGCAATAAAAGTATATTTTTGCTTGAGAAACTGGGAAACACACAAAGAACGCATGGCAGACAGATGGTCATCAAAGAGACTACGTAACAGGGGAGACACGCAGAGGCAATGCAACAAAAAACTTGTAAGCTCCAACCTGTTTGTTACAGGACTGTACATGATAATGAGTGTTCGAATTGTGGATAGTTTTATTCGATAACTCCGAATTGTCGCGTGTTGTAGTCTAGCCAGCCACAGATTTTACTTCGAAATATCGAGTGTACCAATACGTATTGCTTTAGTTCGAAATATCAAAAGTTTTCCTAGGGACTGAGTACATACTTCGAATTATCGAAGGTTTGAATTAGCGATAGTCGACTGTATTACTAAGTTTTCTTTGCTCGCCAATAATATGAAAATATAGAATAATCACAGAATAAAATTCTAATTTCATTAGTAAATTATTATATGTGTTTATTGAATTATTTATTCAGTTGGTGCATGAAATATAGGGTTTATAGTATTGAATAGTCCAGTTATCCGAAATAGTTTAAGTATGGTACAGGAAATTCATGAATAAAATGTAAAGTTAAGGAAATTTTACGGAATAGTTTGTAAGAAATAATTAATGTATATTGATGCAAGACATTTCTAACAAAATATGAAGTGAAAATTCTGCGTTAATTTTCGAATAAAAAATAAGTAAATATTTTTCACACGCTCGTTTGCTACAAATTGTTTGAATAATTCAATAGAAATAAGTACTTAATATAAAAATTTAATTACTATTTTAATAACGTTGACATGTTGCTTTTTGTTTGTTTCTTATTTTTTACACAAAAAGTATATATTTCAAATATCACATTATCATATTCAGGTCATAAACTTCAATCTGAACACAATCCGTATAAGTACATGATTTGTATGGATAAAAAAATTTAAAAAATGAATTATTTATCGATAGAATATAGCTTTATAAGAACAGCATCACAACATTTTACATTCATGATGCCAGAACAAAATTTTTAAAATGCCTATACACTTATGAAAGTGTAATACATTATAAGCTAAATTTACTTATACATAAAAAATATATTTTACTTTACGTATCTGTTTAAAGAAGTTCTGACTCACAGAATTCTTTGATCTAATAAAAATTTCTATGTCATATGTTTTATATAAATTTATTGAAAGTGATCTTCTAAAATGATTTAAATTATGAAACATCCCTGTTGCGATACATATTTTTATCATCTTTTATTTGTTAATAAAGCCAAATAACTTGTTTGTGATGTACACTTATTTACTTAAGAATTTTGAACTTAATTTTTTCCAGTATAACATATATTTATGAAGAGAAACTATGCAATTTAATTTATTCGAGGAAATTCTCTGGAAACAATGTATAACATTAATTTTATTTCAATGTATAGGAAAAATCGTAAAGAGGCAATAGGATAAATACATAAATCGAACTAAAAATAAATGTAAATAAGCATTTACATAACTGTGTTTATGTTTGCTTTTAACACCATTACGCCTAATTTTTAAAATTTGTTTTATGCAAAGTTTTACTAGAAATAGTTTTAGCCACCAAGGAGAACTGCTATTGAATGTATATGCATACTGCTAAAAATAAAGGGTATTTAATTTTCCATACATACAGAAGGAGAAATCAAAAAGATGTCTGTGGATACATCATCCAATGATGCCTAGTTCAATAGAAAATAAAATCCCACCTGGAGAAAAAATGCAGTTCGTTGAGATTTCGATACAAAATTAAAAGCATACAATTTGTGTGTTTGAGAAACAAACAAAAACATGTAATTCCTGTTTGAAAAAAATATCTATTTTAATAGGGTTACTATTTCCATCGGCAGACAAAAGTGTTGAACAACTATTAGGTTTGAGACCTGTCAAATGATCAACGATTAAATGAGGCATTACTTCTCATTTTCACCAGAAATTCTTTTTTCCAGCTGCGAAACCTTTAATTGGAAAGCGGGGTGCAATTCGTCTGCCTGGTATATCTCAAATATTGTGCTCGTTTCCGGAGAACATGCTGACAAATCAACCGTATGATCCTTTATCCTAAATCAAATCGTCCATCAGCCCAGAATGATTAGACCTGTAAGTGTCGTCCTTTAAAAGGGAATTATATCTAATTGCTTCCAGCGTAAGAAGTTAAAAAAAGTTGTGAGAATTTCATCCGTATACTATTGAACCATCTACGATCTATCTTGAATTATTTGAAGGTTGGTACGACTGTTAATGAAGATACCACGCGAGATCAATACTGCTTCCCCTCCAACTCTGATACTTCCTCATACGACTGCAATATCAGTTCAAATTCCACGTTCCTTGTAGATGAAAAATACGCCTATAATTGAGATGCACTGTAAGACGAGATTTGCTGCATAAGAGAACATTGCACTAATCATGTCTTTTCAAGTTGAAGTGTTCCCCTAACAAACTTTTCTGCCGTTAACGAAACACATACCATAGGTCTACGGACATGTAAATGCATAGCGAGTCGGTATCTCGAATGGTTTGAATGGAAAGAATAGCCCAGCGAAAGAATAGAGGAGAACGGTATTCAAAGGTATTCATTCAGAGGGAACTGATTCGTTTCCCTCTGGCAATCAGTCTTAAGTAATAGTCCTCATTTAGCGTTGCTGTTGCTCATTTAGGATCTTGGCCTGGTTTTCTGTGCGCATTTACAATATGCAAAAATACAACTTCAAATCAGGGAAATCAAACTTTAAGATACTTTCATGGATTCCGTAACTGCTGCTGGTATTTGACACTTTTCTAAACAACAAATGATTCTAAAGATTTCTAATTGGAGTGAATGATAAAAAATGCTGATTCATCGACTTACAGATAGAATGCACTCAAAACAATAGCATCATTTATATTAACTTTTCTCACTGTGTACGCTAACAGTTCAACATCCCCTAAATTGTTTCAATGTGATCTTTGACGCCACAAACAAAATTTGCATTTTAAATGTTTTCCGTTGTCGGAAAATTTGTGTTTTAATCGTTTTCCATTTTACTGAAAGAAATTTAAAGATGTCGTTATTAAATATAAAATTTAAAATAAACATTACTCATGCAAATAATTTTAAAATGCATATTATACGATTATGATAAAACTTTGAAAGGATCCCAAATATAAACTTATAACAGGTTCTGTTTGGGCTTCTACTAATCCTCTTGAGGAAAATACTCTTTTTAACTCTGATTTTAGCTGAAAATCGCTTTCCACGGGGAGAGGACTTGATTTTATGTAAATGCAAACGTCTATTTAAGAGCTGGTCATAGAATAGGGGTTGTTGGTTGAAAATGGATCCTAAACAGAAAGCATAGTGTGAGCTACCGGTGGTTGCACTTTGTAAAATTAATTCCAAAGAGAAGGATTCAGAGAAAGGTGGAAGTCGTCCACTTTACGGCTGTAGATTAAGCAAGTTGGCAGCAAGAACGTTCAAGAGAATAGATAAGAGATAGGTATATATATATATATATATATATAATATGGTGGTTAATAAATTAAAATGGAAGAAAAATTTAAAGTAGGGATGAGGGGAGAAAAACAAAAATGTAGAAAGAGGAAAAAGAACATAGTTGAGAAAAGAAATTTGAAAAAAAAAAACCAACGAAAGATACGGGGGAAAATTATGAGTAACAAATTAATAAACGCTATTATTTACAGTAGGAAAAATTGCTAAAATTATCCCAGTTTATTGGAAATGGATAACAAATACAATTACAAAGAACAATCAAAAACAAAATTCACTTTTAACCAATACATGAATTGGAAGGTGTATAGAAAAGTTTTAATTAACACCTAGAATTAACGGAGATAAATCGATAAATTGATTCTGCAAATTATATATATATATATATTACCCTTATATATAATGTAGTAAATTTAGCTATTAACATATTGATTAACTTGATATCAGGAAGCCATAGATTAAAGTACCCAGCAATATAGAGAGGATAAAGCTCGTAATGCGGTTATTTGAAAGGTTACATCGACCGGCGAATTTACGATGAAATGATAGTTATTTACAGAAATGATACACTATTGTGAGATAGAAAAGCATTTTTTCACTTGCCACATGTCTCTTACAGACAATAGTGCACACAGGAATTTTTCAAGGGGAGGGGGAGGAAAGTCCACTATTCTCGTACCGTACTACAATACGCCGCCGCACATATTCTTTTAATTTTGTACATTTTAGAGAACAAAAAACAGTACAAAATTAATTAATGTATAATTAGCATTTATTAATAAAATTAATTATTAATAAAATACTTAATCAAATTTTATGAACTACACCAATCGAAAAATAATCAGAAGCTTTGGGGGGTGGTCTGGGCTCGAAGACCCATATAGACCCTTGTGTGCACCACTGCTCACAGATGATCCAAGAAGTGGAAGGCTATCATTCACGGATGATGCTGTGACAATGAAGAAAGTGGAGGACCTTATCCTAGTAGCCTCCAAATGGTCAAGAATGAGCTTAGTCTTAATTACAACTATAAGTGGGAAAATATTCACAAATAATTCCACATGCCAAATATGACAACATACTGAGTTCCTCGATTTCTGATTTCATTTTCAGAAACAAACATGGTGCGATTAACCAAATGTGATGTTGAATCTTTCGATGGTTTCTTTTTGATTACCTACTTTTTGATTATTTACTTGATCACTACGGATGAATCTTGGATTAATCAATATGATCTGGAGGCTAAAGAGATGAACAAGGAGAAGGAAGCACAGAGAATCTCATCCCATATAGAATGCTAAGATGCAGAAATTTATAGAATGCCATATCGGTCATTTTAAAGCCTGTCACGGAGTCATATTAACAAACCACCTAGATAAAAATCAGATCATCCCCACTATATTTATTACTGCACAGTGCTGAATAAAATGCGCGATATTTTGAATCATCTGGCATAATATGATCACCAAAGGCTTTAGTTTAGTAACCGAAAATGCATCTGTTCTAACATCTTGAGCTGCGGTTGAAGAATCAAAGAGAGATATGGCATTATAATTTTGTCACATCCAACTCCACGTGACTTTTTCTTATTCCCAGAAATTAGAGAAGACAATTAAGGACTATGAGATTCGATATAGAAACTAAACGTCATTTAAGAGATGGAACAGTTTGGAGTTTTTCAAATACAGTACAGATCATGGAAATGTAACAGCAGGAAGAAGCAAACTTTAGAAACTTATTTATTGTAAATATACAGTACAATAGGTGAAAAGTATGATTAAATTTACAGGTGTTTTGGGGTAGACACCATGCCCAATTTAGTAACCAGAGCTTTTTACTTTGACAGCAATGACTGCTCTAATCAAGGTGAGAACTGAGTTGAACTGAGCTAGGTTGTAAATATTGATATATCACACCACAACTGACTTCAACTATAGACCAGAGTTGATCAATCGTGATAGTTAGTGATTTTTGATGCATGAGTCTCTCAGCAATTTTTGACCAGATATACTTTCTGAGTGAGTGACAGATCTTGAGAAATTGCAGCCAGGAGAAACACCAAACTCCATTTATATTGAAAAAAGCGCTGAAAGCATGGGGTATATTAGGAAGTGTATTGTCCTAGCGATCAATCGTTAATTAACACTTCACTTTGAAGCAACTCCAGGGGTATTAAAAAAGGGGCCTCGTAAATTTGAAGCTTGTTCAAGTACCAAATATGATATTTGAGCTGGTGCACCTCCGATTTTGCATTTTGACTTTGACTTAGAGCCTCGAACTGTGAATCCTCAAAAAATTTATCCTCCGACTCCACGGATGTAATGCCAGTCATAACCACACTGCTATAGCGGGCATATTGTCTAACTGAAAAAAAATTCCACGGACACCTATAAGAACGAAGACAGCTAATGACTTTAAAATGCCACAAGCATAATGCGAGCGTGGCGGTTTGGTAGTCCAAAGTACAAGTAAAATTAAAAAGTTGTGACAAGAGAGAGAAAAAGAGCATATACTTGAAGACTTCTTTATTATTATTCCAGGTACATGAACAGTATAAAGATATAGAAAGCAAGAGAGAAACAAAGTTGCCATCAGTATCTGCACACAATTGCATGGGGTTCATCATGACACTGTTCACATAAATGGGAATTCGTTCTTAAAAATAACTTGTCCTTAGTGGACAATTTCGGCAACAACAGTCGTGATTCAACACTCCTCTGTAGACACACCTGTTTCTTATACAATGACAAGGAAAACCGCAACAATTGTCGCCGTTTCATCCGCTTGTGCGTTTGTAATCGGAAGCCTTTGAAACTCTATGGAGATCTGTGTCATCTGCAGAATCCTTGGTCTTGTAGACAATGATCGCTTTGTGATCAAATTCAAATATTTTCTGGCAGGAATTTTTTTTTGTACATTAGATATAAAGTTAATTGAGTAAAAAAGTATTAGACAGAATTTTTCAACATTCACATGGACAGCTTGTGCCTGAACATAATACCGGGTGTCCATAATTAAACATGAAATTTGGGAGCAGTCTATAGCAAAAACTATTCTGCAGAATTGCATGAAAATTGGGTAATGGCAGAATGAAGTGATGGGAGTTTTATCAAGGGGGGGGATGATATTGAAAACCACCCCTAGAAGGAGTATCACAGCTTTATTGAGAACATATAAATAATCTTCAAACGCTTACAAAACATGCTCGATATGCTGTACACCATTGTCTGCTAATATCTGAAAGCGTAAAATCTCATGTTCGACTGTTGAAAGCAGCCTGAACTGAGGAATGTTCGCATATGGTTCCCCTATGCTTTCTTTAAGGTCGGATAAAAGTCTGATGAGATCACGGTAGATTATAGCTTTGAATATCTCCACAGCCAAAGGTTACAAGAATTCAAGTCGAGGGATCTAGGAGGTTAAGCTGTAGGAAAATGCTGATGATTCTGTCATCACCGAAATTTGTTTCCACAACGGGTGATGTGTGGAGGGCACCATCAGGCATAATCACTGTAGTTGTATCACATCGCTTGCCTGCCGCTTACAATGGTAGCAGCCATGGTGGACAACATATCGAGCATGTTTTGAAATTTTCTAGATTTTTATATGTTCTCAATAAATCTATGATACGCCACCTAGGGGTGGTTTTTAAAGCTCATTGTGTTTTTCCTTGATAAAATTCCCATAATTTTCATTTTGGCATTACCCAATTTTAATGAAATTCCGCTGTATAATTTTTGCTATAGATTTCTCACAAATTTAGAGTTTAATTATGGACACCTGGTATATGAATGCGAAATATACTGTGTACAATAGTGTAGATAATATTACTTCCAATGGATTTGCACAAATGCACTAAAATGTTGATGATTAACAAACTTTTTGTACTTAACTTTCCCCAAATTACTTTTTGATGGTTACAGTCTCACTTGAATTTAATCTTAATGTTTAATTTATTGGTGTAACAAATTTCCAAGTTCGTAAAAGTGTGAGTATAACCAGAACATCTAAGATTTTATTTATATATAAACTCCTAGATATTTCCACGTTATTGGTATTTAAAAGTAATTGAATTGTGTAAAAATATTTCACATTTACAGCTGATACTGCGATTTTTAATTAAGAAATTAAAGACGTTTTAAAATAAATACACATTGTTGTAAATATTTCAAAAAATAATATACACACAAAAATGAATATTTATAATTTAAATTCCCTAGCCACAGGGTATAATTCAATTTTAAGTAATTTGTCTCAACATTATTGTTACAAATATCCTAACATTGGTTGCCCCAAGAAAAAGTTTTTATAATTTTGTTTTTTTTTATCCTTTTTTACAAAAGAATATTAAGAAATTGCATTATAATCTAATTACATGGAATATAATATAACATGATAGAGATTATTTGAATCTGAAACTTCTATATATTAAAGCCTCAGTTGCTAAAAACAACAACAAAATCGTTATATTTCATAATGCATAATAAAATCTACTTATTTAATATGCATGGATTTTTCTCCTGAGTCTTTATCTATATATTTTCATTCACATTATTTTTTAAAAAAGGGAAATAATACAAAATGAAACTATGTTACTGGAAGAAAAAAAAGTCCCAACTTCGCAAGTTTTTTCGCTAATTAAAAACAATTGCATGTTTACTACGAAATAGAAACTTATTGAGTTTCCCTCTAACAAAAGAAAGAATTTAATGGGGAGGCAAGACTAAATATTACCTCAGCCAAGGATATGTGCCTTTAATTAAACCCAGAGGGAAAAAATTCTAACACTTTTCCCAAATTCTATGTGACCATAACTGCGTAAAATAATGAGTTTATATCTTATTTTTATGCTCAGCTTGACACACATTTTTTCAATCTGTTTAATATACATCGGCAAAGATTACGAAATTTGTACTTCTTTTCTTATTAAAAATAAGGTTTTTTTCCTGCGAAGATTTTCTCTTCGCCTAAGCCGTGGCCGCTAATAAGATGTTCTTTTCTATATTTTTTCTTTATACGTTGGAACTCAAATCAGTAGTTATTAGGGTATTGTTAATCAGAATCTTATTAAAGAATAGTACAAAGAATGGTTCACAAAAACTAAAATTGAAAACGAGATTCGATGGTGGAATGTAAAAATTGTAAGGAGAAACTGAGGTTTCTTCTAAACATTAGAAATAATAACTTATTTCAAATATTTTTACTGTACATTGCATAAAACTAATTATAAATCTTTTTAACTTTTCATCGGTTCTATTATTTAACCGTATTTCAAAGTACTATGTTTTGGCTAAATATTTAGTCAGCTTTAAAGTTCTGGAACACGTTAGGAGTTTTGTTTAAAAAAAATCGCATACTATAAAATATATTAAATGATTTTTAGGGATACCAATAAATACTAATACTCAACTAAAACATACAATATTTTTTAAAGAATTATCGCTAAATTTTACAAAATCACAATTATAAGTGAATTTTTAGCAATATTTTTTAAAACTTTTCAAAACAATTAGAGAAAAAGTAATAAAATATCAGTAAAAATATTACTGATATAACCTCAGTGGCACACCAACCCATTAGGGCCCTTATCAGTATACGTGCCCGTAGGCCCTGAGGAGCATGAGCAGATGTCCCGCTCAAATGGTCAACCTGTCTCAAAACCCCTAGTGTTAAGATCCCAAGCAAGCATAGTGATCAATTATCGACCCACTGAAGGGATGAAAGGCTGATTCGACATTGCTCACAGTCCGAGGTGTGAACCCCGGACATGTGATGTGGAGGCGCGATGCACTACCACTCAGCCACTGAGCTTCATTACTAACATTGAGTATAATTATCAAAAAAGTGATATAAATATTAGGTTCAAAATGTTTTAAAGAAATATATTCATAATACTTTTTATAGTTATCAGACTTACTGTTATAGATTGCGAACAATTTAAATGCCTGGTAGATTTCCGATTTTACTAATTTTATAAAATTGATTGCAACTTGACCATTAAGTAACTTAGAAACGAAACAATGTATATTTTGTAAAATCAAAAAAGATAGCTCTATGTAATAAAATTTTAAAAAAATGTGTTTTAACCGAATTCGGACGTTTTAACACGTTTGGTTACCTCACATTGTTATATTTCCTCATTAACAAATTATATGCTATATAAATCTTGAAAATAGACTATGGATTTATTATTAAAAATGAATTGTTTGCAATATATTTAATATCAAAGTAAAAAATATATTTCTGTATTAAATATTATAACAATATAGCTTATTACTACGAGAAAAATCTTCGTTTTCAATGATAACTATTCAGAGAAAAATTGCTTAAGCGGTATCTTTTAATTCTCCAGTAAAGAGCAAATATTGAATGAAAAATGCTTTTAAATACGTTTTTAAGAATGAAAGTTATATTAAAAGGATAGAAAAAATAAAGGCAAATTTTACATTAACAGATTTACAGAGATTTCAAAGCTAAAAAAAATATAGAGAGATACTTTCATTTAAAATTTCTCATACTTTCAATATTTCCCCCTCTTTAATAGAATTTAAAAGATTATCCTTTTTTTTCCAACTTTCTATTAAAAGTTAATGAATAAGTAATACGACTTTTTCATCTTCTCTTCCTCTCTTTTATTTAGTTTTTTAAAATTAACTTCTATAAAAAATTCTTCGCTAACATTGAATTAAAGCTTTATAAGCCTTTCAGTATTACACTAATTTTCTAAAATGTCGAGTCAATTTGCAGGATTCCAATAAAATCCTAGTTGGCAATTAAAAAAATATTAACTTTATGTAAAAAAATTTAATTTATCAATAAATCCAATGGAATTAAAAATTTAATAAATGGGGAAAAGAAACGAACAAATAGTTTTGTCTGAGTGCCTATCACATAAGTATTGCCCGAGATCTCTCTCTCTCTCTCTCTTTTGAAGAAGGATTTCAGAACAATTTTCCAACATGGTCATGTGGCGAGTTCGTAACAGGAGTTGGTGCCTAGTTTAACAAGACCTACTGAATAATTTAACATCCTAGTTTTATTTAATGTACTGCTGTCATCTTTATTCCGGTCGAGTCTATTATGGAATTAGGAGTCTCGAGAGTGTTATTCGACTTCAACACTGCTTTGGCTGTCTTAATGTTTTCGAAACTTTTGAAATGACCAAATTCTGTCAAACAAACATATTTTTGGTCTTTTTTTTATTAAATATAGCTATACTTTGGCTTTACAAGCCATACTTTGTTTCCACATTATTTAGAAGTCAAGTTACAATCAATTTTATAAAATTTAAAAGCCGGTAGAGCAAGCTTTTAATCTTCCGAAGTGGAGATTTAAATTGTTCACAATCTACTATATGGTAAGTCTGATAACTCAATATATTATAAATGTACTTCTATAAAAAATTTTGAACCTAATATTTAAATAATTATTTTCTAGAGAACACTTCTTATAAACCAAAATATAGTAACCAAATACTTCTTATTGTATGAATTTTTGAGACGTGGCCTGGCATTTAAATAATGGTCTCATAAAGAGAGAATGTCACATTTCTTATAATATATACTCGATCAGCTGTAAGAGTTTAAAATTTTAATTAAACATTAAAATTTTAGAATATTACCTAAATAAATGCATCTAATATGTTTTAGTAATACTTTTATAGCAAAAAATTTATTACTTTTTTCTCTTATTGCTTTGAATTTTTATAAAAATATTGCCAAAATTTCACATATAGTTGTGATTTTTGTAAAATTTAGCTATTTCTTTTAAGTATCATTAGAGTTAAAGGTTAGTATTTGTTGGTAATGATCCCTAAGCATTTATATATAATGTTTTAATAGGTGTTTTTTTTTAAAGTACACCGAACGTGTTTAAATATTTTAAGGATGTCTAAGTTAGATGCAAAAGCGCCCCAATATGAACTTTGAACACATTTTCAAACAAACTGTACAATTTTTCGTAAAAATATTTCAAAAGTGGTACTGTTCATACACCTATTGTGATAATACTGCAATTTAAAATTTCAAAATATCGGCTTCTCAACTAATAATAAATATTAACAACTAATTAATCAATAATTTATTTACCATTGTTGTTTTAAACTTATTTCAATGTTCAATAAGATTTTCAATACCTTCCATGGTAGAAATCATCCGGTTTCGAAGCGAAAATTTAACATATCCAAGATTTCAATTATACATCAATACTGAACGAAACACCGCGTACAGCATTTGGAAGAGATGTGTGGTATTTTCAACTGTGCGGCACCCTCTCTGCACACAGCGCAAATGTCGCTAACATTTTTTGTGGCATTAGAACCTTGGATAAAAGTAAAAAGGAGGAAGAATGCTAATTTTGTTTCAACTAGAAATTAATGAAAATTAACATAAATTAACTGGGGCATAAAACAAAACGTATATTCCAGTAGAACAAAAAAAAATCATCTTCCGAATGATTTAAAAGGTTGTGCGAAAAAATTTTTAATGAGATGTGGAATAATAAATTAAAGAAATAAACAGCAGGAATTTAATTGATATTTTAATATTATACAAATAAGTAGTGTTCCATTTTAACGTGTGAAATGGAAGCTCTTCCAGTATTATGACACATGAACACATTTTAGGACAGAAAAAGTAAATTAGATTTAAAAGGTTAGAAAAAAAGATTTAAAAGGTTGTGCGAAAAAAATTTTATTGAGATGTGGAATAATAAATTAAAGAAATAAACAGCAGGAATTTAATTGATATTTTAATATTATACAAATAAGTAGTGTTCCATTTTAACATGTGAAATGGAAGCTCATCCAGTACTATGATACATGAACACATTTTAGAACAGAAAAAGTAGATCAGCAAAGATGAAAATGAGTTGTATACTAAAATATGCTCTCCTCCATAGAATAAAAAATCCAAATTAAACTTCCAGATTTTTTCTGACAAAAGAAATGTTTGGATTTGATTTGCTATTATTTAACACTATGCGTTAACGGCTTTAAACACTGAGCTATCGGTATCTTGTAATACGAACGCAGGTCCTTAAGGCTGTTTTCGCCGTATGTACGAGAGCGTGAACTTAACGCGGAGCACATTTTCGGACGGAAAAAATGCCCCAATTTTTATAAAATTTTGTGACAATGTAACTGATGTAGTTTTTTTATAATATAGTGTTTTTAAAATTTCAAAATATTTAATAAATAATTAGCTTTTTCTTTTAAAATGTAAAGGGATAGCTCATTTAGCATTACAGTATAGGAGAAAAAATGCGAAACACGTTTTGTAAAAGAAAAAAATGTGCCAACCAGGATAAAAATATGAGTAATATGATAAAATAAGGGATTCTCTACTGGATAGTGAAGCCAGAATATAATATTAATGTTCAAATACTTTTATATTTGAATAAATATTCCAAATTTGGGTCTTATTCTTTAACGTTAGCCGAAAACAGCCTTAATATATCGCTTACATGATAAAATCAGTTTTGATTAAGTGTTTGTTGAACAAATACAGGCTTGTAAGAAAGAATGCTCTTTCTAAACGAATTTGCCTTAGTAGTAATTTGCTTTTTTCCTCCCAAATATATAAATACGAATAAAAAGCAATTATGAAAATTTTCGTTTTCATAAAATCTTCCTCGGTGTCAAAAAAAAAAAAAAAGAGATAAGCTTTTATTTTTCCCCGAAATGTAATTTCCCCTAGAAATGGAGATATTTCTTTCATTTCAGTATTTTCCAATAAAAAAAAATGGGAAACAGAATAATTTTTATATCTGTTCGATAATTTATTTTTAGTTCAGATTTGCATTTCTCTCTAACACAACGATGCGATGCTAACAGAAATGACAAAAAATCCGACTCGGAAACTGGTTGGACTACGGCCAAAAATACATTAATAGGAAATGACTAAAACAGAAGTGAAGATGAAATGGTAATTTTTTTTTCTAGCTGTAATAATCAAACTTGGCTGCTGAGAACAATTCTTTACGTGTGCCGTCTGTTTCTCCGTGTCACATTTCATCTTAAGCTATTTCGAGTAATGATATTTTTCGTTGTTCTTTCACTGAAATTACTTGTACTTGATCGTTGTGAAAAATTTCTGTTCATATAATCTAATTGTATTCCTCCGTTACTGTTGCCCTTGTTCTTCAATATTAAACGAGAGATTATTTTAGTATAAGGAACTTGAATTTTTAAAACAACAAATTAGCTTTATGGCCGTGATAGAATTTTTCCTATTAGAAGAATATATTGGAATAAAGTAGATTATTAAATAATAAGGACATTTATTATCGAATATATTATCTAACACTGATATTATTAATTAAAATATCTTATATCTTTTATTTTAAACGTTTCATTTTAGCAATAATAGCATAACTTTGGTATCCAAAACGCCTTTTCCTTAGTTAAACCTTTACATTTTTCTTAAAATTGTTCTTAATATATTTTCCAATTCTCTATCAATAGCGACTTATACTTATGATATAATACAATATAGAATTATAAAGGTTGCTTTCATCTTCCGATTGTTCGATATAGTGATACTTCAGAATATTAAAGAAAAATTGGTGCTTGCATATTATACTGTCGACTAATTTCGCCAAATCAAAAAACATCGCCAAGTTAAAAAGCGTCGTCCAATGCTGCGGAATAATTCAATAGTGCTTATACATGCATGGAAACAGTTTTCCATTGTTGGCTACATATCACGGGATTTGGCGACGTCTTTTTAATTTGACAAATTGGTTCGATGATTTAGTTCTTAAGTACCAAAAAACTATTTGTAAAATTTACTTTTTATCCTTTACTCACCAATTTAACGTACATTTTTAATCGTAGAATTTAACTTTAAAATATTTTCATTTTATTCAAGTATGGCACTAAAATAGATAAAATAATAAATTGCAAATTTTTAATTATTTTTTGTGTGCAAAATATGGGAGTTAGTAAAATAATTGACCATGTAATTTTAAACGTCTGCAAGATGACTAGGATGTCATCTGAGTTGATATCACCCTCTTTTTATTTCCACACCACACGGTAGGCGAACCTTATAGTTCAATTTCCCCTTTAACGCAAGCATCTCTACTTATTCTGCATGATAGATCTTTAGTTGAGGAAGACTGATAAATATGAATAATCTCTTGGATATTTCGACTATATGCTAGTAAGCGCGTGCTACTTAACTACCAAAATGCCGTTGACATACACAATAAATACAGTATATCGTAATCTAATGCATTAGATTCTCTTTCGAAAGTAAGTTCATTAACTTTGAAAGTTTAATTTGAAATTCTCATTTTAACTTCTGAAAAATTAACTTCTTCCAATTTTCATGATGATAAATTTAATGTTTTCCCTTGTTTCACGATTATATATGCTATTCTATTCCCTTTTTCTGTGGTAGTAAGGATGTAGATTATATGAAAATTGTTAATAAATTGGGCCTTAAGAAGCTTTAAATTTAAAAAGCTTTACATATACTTGTAGAAGGAAGAGGTAGCTTCTCGTAAATTGACGATATTAATCAATCTAAATATTCAGCTTATATTACAACTACAGATTTTTTAACAGATATTTTAAATTATTTAAAGCACATGAATTAATATTTGAATTGTAGAAATAGATTTGATTTCAGTCTAAATTAATTACAAATACTCTAAATAACATCTTTTTAAGTCAAAAGTACGCAATTTGCTTTCCTTCTTAAGAATTTTTTTTAAATTTCTCTTATCACACCCTCAGTATATTATCATCACACAAATATTTCCTCCCCTAACATTTGCATGAAAGTGAGAACAACCTATCTTTGTAAGTTTTTTGATTGTAAATAATTCAATAGGACATCATTAAAACGAAATATTATAGTGGTGAGAGTTTTTTACAGTTTTTTCCCTTATCCTCCTCTGATAAAGACTGGAGATGAATCGGTGAAAGAAAATGACCGATTTCCCTTCCCGTCCCCCTTCCTCAATTCATCCTCAAACCGATATCCACGCAATAATCCCTTTCTGAGGGGATATTTTTTTGGCAGTCGATAACAGACAGCGCCATCTAGGTCCGTAAGGTCGAGTTAATCTCGGAAATCATGTTCCAAAGCAGTGGTCTACGATATAGGCTTGCAAGGGGTTTCCGCAATCACAGTCTACTTCTATACCCCTGAACAAATCCAGTGTCTAGCTTTCTTCCAGGCTAGAAGATTTCCAGCCTACTTTATAGCACAGAAGGTTAAGAGAAGGAAAAAAAAATGGCAAAAAACAAAAAGTAGAATCGTGCTGTTTTGTTCTCGGCGTAAGGGGCCATAAAAGTTTACGGCTCGGAGTTAGGATATAGACCGTAAAAAGAGAAAGGGTTTCCCAAGAAGATAGAAGTATTGTCCCTAATCCTTTTTGTCTTTGGAACTGACAGCAAATATTTCTTTTCTTTTACGTTGTAAAGGAAAACCAAGACCCATGTTTGGATCATTTGGAAACAAATGTACCGGGTACATGTTCCCGCTTTAAAATTGATTCCGGTTTCTAGATATGAGCATGAATGGAATGAAAGTCGGGAATCGTAGAGAATTCTGGATTCACTCTGGAAAGATAAGGGTGGAGAGAGATTTAGAGTGGCTTTCACTTGAACGAGATGTAAAATATTTAATGCTTAAAATTTACATTAGAGTTACTGAGAAGTTAGATGCTTAAGCATTTAGAAGATTCCGTGGAGACATTAAGGAAGTGTTAGAAAATTGTACTTTTGTTGAAAGAAATGTTTAAGATTTGTTCTTAGAAAAGTTAATGCTTTGTATTAGGATAATTTAACAATAATCTGGGAAACACATAATGAAAATGATTGGTAACAGTAATACAGGCATTATTGCTTGGAAAAGGGTAGGATAAATAGAAAAACTTATTTTGTTAGAGAAGTAATTCATATTTACAAAGAAAAATAAAAAAAAAAGCATTTTTTTTTAAATTAAAAAAATATTTATCTCAGACAGCTAATACATTTCAAAATAAAAAAATATGTATAAAAAAAATGTCTCTCTTTTTTTTAAATTCAATACTTCTTTTTATTTTAGTAGAAATGACATCTTCAATATCAACAGTGTCAACTTTAATATCAACAGAGTATATTATTGATTCACCTTTTTTTAAGAAATTTCTGTGCTTTACTTTTCGCTACATTAAACATACTCTTTCATTTTTATCTGAATCTTGCTTTAAAGCATTGTTCGATTTTTTTTCAGCCTATTTTGCAATGTAATATTTAAAACTATAAAAATAAGACTATCTTGAAAGTTAAAGTAACATTTTATCTTAACTTTCATACAGTGTATATAAATTAAATAAATATAATTCAATACGCAGAAGTAATAGTTCTATAAAGAAACTTAATCACAAATTATGAAAAAGATGTTTTCATAAAACTTCATCAAAAGTAAGAAATTCTGCAAAAAAATATTTAATTTCATACATTAAAATGATTTTATTTTTGATTAGTCTTCATTCTTCATTCTCCTTTACATGCATAATAATAAGAAAATTTATTAGAAATTTTACATATATATATATATGTGTGTGTGTGTAACTACTTTTTCACATAATTTGAAATTTTAAAGAAAATGTAGTTGCCTTTTGAATTTCTTTTGGGATATTCTCTTTCAAAGAATACTCTATATTCTACAAAATACTGATCCGCACATATTTCTTTAATATATTTTTCCAGGAATAAATTAAAATATATCTCTCTTCTTGAGTTATTTCTGTTGAAAGAAAATTTATAACCAATCGAAAGAGGAAATTAGAAATTTTTGACAACTTTTCAATACTTTTAGGGAAAAATCGAACATAACTTCATTCCAAATTATTTAATATTTCATAACTTTAAAATTCCTTATATAATATAGTCGGAAAACATTTTTTGAAATGTCATTAATTGTCTCTGTTGGTTCTTGAGATATCACATTTGAGTTATCAATCTTTTTTAAAAAAAAGGGAAGTTTTTAGAAAAGGTGCGTTTAAATTGCATAAAAAGTTTTCTTTGACAGATATATTTTAAACATACAGAACTTTTTAACAATCCCACAGTCAAAACAAAGAAAGATTTAGAAATATAGTTACTCGACATTTAAAATGGTAAAATAAAAAGGAAAAACAACTTTTGATCGAATATACGATCAACACATTAGATTTTTAATAATGTTTATTTTCTATTTTATTTTGTGTTAGAGCCAACGACTTTGGATCTAAGAAATAACTCTTATCAAAGCACACGTGTGCAAACAATTTCTTTTAAGTATGAAAAACACAAAAAGATATCTCTTGATTTTATAAAGGTTCGTTTATAATTGAGTGCAATAGTGTTAGAAAAAATATACATGCGAAAAAATATCACCAATAATTCATTTATTTTAAATAAAAAAGTGTCCATAATTTATAAAAGTAATCTTATTGAAATCAATACAGCCTTAAACACAGTAATAATAGAAATTTACTTTTTAAAAAAAATATACGGATTATATTGAATAAAAGAATTTTTTTTCTACTGGAAATCTTTATATTTTTTTCAGTTGGACCCAGATTTAATGCATTCCTTGGGACCGAACATGTTGTTTGTTAAATCGGGGTTATTCGTTATATCGGGGTTCAAATAAAATACAAATTTTTTGCATTTTCTTTTTGGAAATTCTACAACAAGCAACTGCACAAAAAAATATCCATACTCGGAAATTTTAAACTTTTTATTAAACAGTTACTAGTGAATGATTACGCACCAGTTAATGGAAAATTTTAAAATACTGAAAATCTTTTTGATTCCTGACTCGAAAGAGTTCTTTTTTCGACTTTATGCAAATAACCAAATTCAGCGTTATTTATATACTGCTCCATAAGGCATGTTTTCATAGTTTCCAAACAATGCAAAGCATTAGAAAATGTAACAGTTTTGATAAAAGTCTCATATCGATTTTTGCATCATAATCGCTTTTTATTGGCTCCAACATTTAAACATTTTCCTGAACTTCAGTTGCACAGATAGGTAGTCCGTCATAAAATGTAACAACGTAGAAATATTCAAATATTCCCTGCGTTATCGAGTCGGATGAGATAAGAAAGGAGTTTCTTGTCCTGTTCAAAACTCTAACACGGTAGGTTACACTGATGAATCATCGGCAACTGTTAAGTCTAATAACACTGTACACGCTTTGCCGTTTAAAGTTGCTCGTACAAAAAAAGATTTCTTTTTTCTGCCTCGGATAAAAAAGGATATTCTTTGAAAAAAAAATCCAATTTTTTCTCTCTTAACTAACAAAAAAAATTTCATCTCTTGAAATAATTCGTTAAATCGGGGTTTATTATTCATTAAACAGGGGATTCCGCCTTCACTTTAATCGGTGAAAGAGAAAATTCGTTTCTAGAGATCATCCGACTGTATATGTGCACACACACACACACACACACACACACACACACACACACACACACACACACACACACACACACATATATATATATATATATATATATATATGTGTATGTGTAATGTATGAGTGTTGAAACATAATAAAATACGTTGATAAGGCGCATACGTGTTTTTTATTTAAGTAAATATCTATATTACACGTAGTCATAGTGATTCATTTGTGTAGTTGTGTGTTCAAAAAGAAGGCAAATAGATCCTTTTCAATAAAACTACAACAACTGATATTTCAAATTGGGTTTGTTATATTTTAATTATCTTATTTAAGAGATTTAACACACAAAATTAATTTTACATGAAACCTATAGCTGGCTGCAATCTTATATGAGTTTAGTATTCGATGGCGATTCCTTATTTCTCCCTTTAACAACAGTATGCCAAATATTGAATAATACCACTAGAACAAATATGGGCAGTAAGATTAAGAAAAATAAGGAAAGTATCGTAAATTGTTGCCACCCAGACAAAATGGTGCTTAAGACACTCGGCATGTAACCGGGTGGCCTCAGGTTCGAATCCTGAATAAGGGGCGGATGTATCTTCGAAAAAAGAAGACGGACTTTCATCTAAAATGGATTCCCGTCTCAAATGAAAAGTGGCGCACTTCTTTTGTTCCATGCCGGGATCATCGTTTGTAATAAAGCTTATATTCTCCTGTGATTGTATTGTATGTTTTTGTTTCATCTATATCTCGTCTTTTGTGTGTATCCCTGAATGAAACAAACGACAACGAAAACTGAAATTTGATGAAGTAATGCTTCCCAACTCTATTCCAAAACTATTGTCTCGTCTCTTGTCTTACACGTCCTTTGAGTTCTTCTTTCTATAAACCTCTTACTTATAACTTAGTACAAGTTACAGCAGCACTTGACTCATTTGTTGTCACTACTGAATATTCGCAGTCAGCAGCATTACTTTTGGAGGAGCTGTCATCATTTGTCAACCATGTAATTTGCATAAAAATACATTTCTGTTTGGAAAAGAAAATATGGAGATGACAGAGTTACTCTTTTCTTTTAATAATGCAACCTTTCCATATTAACTGAAGTATTAGGCGAATATGGTCATTTTGTTTCGGGGCTTCATTATGTGTATCGAAACAATAGAACTACATGTCTTTCATAAACCACTAGGAAGACCATACTTTGAAGTTTGAAATATCTTAATTCCGAAAAAATGGAAAGTGTTTTAAGTGTAGTATATTTTCAATTAATGCTTTGTTGCCATATTTTTTGCCTTTTTTACCTTATATGCAATACTTTAAATCTTGAATTCAGTTTTAAATGCCATGCTATTCAAGATTTACCTTTTTTAGGCATTTAAAGCTAATAAATGAAATCAAAAACACTTTGATGCGTATCTTATTCATTACTATTTCAATAAATATTACTAATACTCTGTTTTTGTTAAAAAATTATGCGAGACATTGAAATATTTGATCTAAAAAGGATTAATTATGAAGAAAATCATTTACATTTTTAAAATTCATTCCAGTGGTGCTTAAAAATATATATATAAGAAGGCCTTTTCAAACAATTTTAAGTGAAAAAAGATGAAAAATATTTTAGAGAAATCATTTTAAACACTTCTCTAATGTTTAAGATATAATTCGTATGAAATAATCTTTAACTGGGAGGGGGTAAATTAATATTATTCTTCCGATTTAAGGGGACACAATATGATTCAACTGACAAAAATCGGTCAAAAAATCGAATCTAATTTTTTTAGCCTAAATTATTTTTTATAGTCTTTTCTATAACCTCGAAAAATTTGAAAGCTCTAAGCTTAAATAAAGCAGAATTATGATAGCTTTCACGTTCGTTTTTATTCATGTCCCTATAGCAAATTAAAACTTTAAACTGTCTTATCTCAGAATGATAAAATAACTAGTTTGTCTTCATTTAAAATGCTACGGCTTTTTTTTCTATTGTGCCTAATGCTTTGAATTTTTTTACCTATAGCTAATAGTACATGTAAAAAAAGTTGGTATGCATTTTTGAATCAAAACAATGCTTAGTTTTTAAAAAATCATTGAATTCAGAATTTATACATTTTTTAAGGAATTTTCAATAAGCATTCATAAAAAGAAATATTGTACGAATACCAACCATGCTATCGTAAAATCCATACCAACTTTTTTTATACATAGTTTGACGTACTTCTAAATCAAATTTCATGCGTATACGTAAATTTTTGTAGGAGGAGTAGCATTTTAAAATCACTTCAAAAACTTCAAGTTTTTTCCTTAAGAAATTAAATGGCTAGCTTTTTATGAAATTTTTAGCACACAATCCGTTTTTGAAAATCCTTAATTTAAATTTTTTTGCTTAAATCGTACCATGTCCCCTTAAATATATAATAGTGAAAATGAAAGTTTTTAAATTAATATAAATACAGAAAGAAATGTAAATCGTATTTAGATAAAAGTTACAATTAAAAAACATCAAGTTTAAGCATTTTTAAAAGGTTATGTTGTATGGGTAATTATGTGTTACGGTTTAAGAACTTATTGAATAAAACTTTTGATAGCTCAAATTTTAGTTTTACTGAATATATACAGGGTGATTTTTAAAAAAAAAGTATACTCTTTCTAGAGGCTATAAAACATTAAAAATCAAAAACACGCACCACCTAAATGAGCAGTAAGGTCTCGCCCCTGATGGAAGTGACGTAGGCCATAGCTTGCGTGTCATATGACTAGTCTGTCGAAAAGCGGTGTCTGCAGTGAAAAAGACTTTTTGCGTTCTTGAATTTAACAAACTGTCACGGGAGCCACACATTTTTGGATATATTAACTCTCTTTGGTTGATGCTACAGTTGCAGGACGACATTGTCAATATGAGAGTGTACTACCACAATAGTAGGCCAACGTACCACGATCAACATCTCCCTTACCGATGGATTGGATAAGCCGAAGACTTCAACATGCATCTTATTCAATGGCAACCCAGATGTCCTGACTTTACACTTTGTGATTTCTACCTGTGAGGTTCGTAAAAGACAACGTATTCATTCCTCCTCTTTCTGTTGATTTAACAGAGCTAAAATAGCGTATCACAACCATTATCGATGGACCTGATTTAAATAATTAACACGAGTTTGCGTGAAAATGGATTACTGACTCAATGTGTGCCATGTGACAAAAGATTCACACTTGGATCATCTGTGATTGTCTCTAACAAAATTTAGAATAATTCCATACAATTCTGTTACAAGTAACGTAGAATATCTAAAATCGTTTTATGATTTATAATACATTGAAATTGTATATGAATCATCCTGCATTATTAAGATATTTTTTTTAGTTTAATTCACATTAAATTTAGGATTATTAGTATTGATTTGTTACTATTAATAACAAATAAAGTTGACGAGGACGAATTGATTAAAAAGAGCGCATTAGAATTGGGCTAAGCAAAGGAGTGAAATTTAACAATTAAAAGTTATTCTAAGAATACAAATAAATGACATAAAAATATTAAAGGAATCTTTTTACAACATTCCATGAATCTATCCAACTGAGTTTTGTATACATATTTTATTTAATGAAAATAAAAAAAAGCAATTTAAGTAATTTCATTGAACGTTTAACAAATCTTCAGTATTGCAGATTTTTTTGTACTTTAACTATTTGATTTAAATACAAGATTAATAATTAATTTTTGTTTTCATAATACATATATCCTTATTTTGGGGAATTCTTAATTACATTTTTAGTTACTTATTTCAAAGAACGAAACAATTATTACTTTTCAAAAGTTACTTGGAGATAGACAAAACTTATTAAATATAAAAGAATGAAAATGAAATGTAGCAATAGACTTTGATTTAAAGCTTTAAAATTAATAATTGAATTAAAATACATTTCATAACATCGAAGATTAAAATTAAATTATAAGAATGCTTATTTTATAAACTTATATATATAAGAAACAGTTTTTTATTCAAACAGAAAGAGGATAAAAGCATTTTCTGTATTTCATTAAGTACCATATATATTAAAACTATTTATATGGAAGAATTTCACTTTAAATTGTTACACAATTATTTATCTAAAATCTTATTAAATATTTGAGGCAAGGATCTTTTTGAATCTGGCTCTTACGAAATAAAATAACTATGTTAGTTTATTAAAAGATATAATGTTAAGAGACGGCCTTTGATCCTTTTTAAAAGGACCAAAAAAGTGATAACAAAACATAGCATAAATATTTTCTAAAGGCTCTTACATTCCTATAACAGTTTTATTTTTCTGAAAGCCTAAACACGTTCTCCTTTACTTTAAGTTTTGTAGAGTCTGTACTTTTTATTTTATTTTTTCTGTGCTATTTGTTGCCTTTAACGGTAAATGTCTTTACGTTTGCAGTTTTCTTATAGAAAGCCTCGAATTCTCCAAGAACTCTTTTCGATTTTTTTCTGCTGATCTAGATTCCATCTAGTGACGACTATTTAAGATTTGATCTCAGTTTTAAAGGATTATTGATCAGGTATAAAATTAAATTAAGATCATAACTATAATTAATATGTTACAAAAAACACGCTTTAAAAAATTTGTAATTTTCGAGGCATAATCTTTAAACAAAATCACATTTTTATCAGTGGTGTTATTAGAAACATTTCTTTTCCTTGAACTTTATTAATCTATATCTTACAATTGATATACTAGTGATAAAAAAGACTGATTTATATGTATTTATTTTAAGTTTACAAATATATACATAAAACATTTTGAGAAAGTGAATTTTATTAAAATAAAAGCTACGAAGTTCCTTTAAACTATTAAGAATTTTTTTAAATGATACTATCAGATTTTAAGATATATATATAAATTAGGAAACTTATATATATATATATATATATTAATATCTTCAAATTAAAATATTTAAAATAATGAAAGAGAAATTATGAATACAGAAATATAATGAGATAGTGACATGAAAATTTCAAACAAAGGATTGAATTGAAGTTGGGAAAAGAAAGAAGATTATAAAATACATTATTTTGACAAATTTGCTTTTAACTTAACTAATAACAGGAAAAGTGAGGGTGAGGTTAGAGCAGCATTTCTGAAACTGTTGGGTGCTCTTCCCTAGGGAGGCGTGATAATCCTACCATGGGGGGGGGCGAGCATATGGAAAAGTTGAAAATAAAAGATTGAAAAAAATTAATTTACTGAAAGAGGAATCAAAACAAAATACATTCTGAGATGATAAAAAATACACATTTACAGAAATATAACATACTTATAAATGTATCAGCACTGCACAATGTATTTGATAATTGATTTAATAATATTATGTGAAGAACAAGTTTAATCATTACTAGTGACCCCATGGAATTTTACAGAATTATATTCAAAATTTAATACTTATCTTGATAATTAACACAGTTAGTAATTAAAGTCGTATTGTAGCTTTAGCGTCAAAGTACGTTATTATTGAATTTAATACATTGTTATTGTATGGGGGGGGGGCGCCATGAAAATTATGATTAAAATTGGGTCACAAACATTGAAAGTTTGAGAAGCACTGGGTTAGAGAGTAAGTGAATATTAACGTCGCACTGTAAAGCACAACACAACGGCTGTTGGTTACGAACCTCGTAATGTTAATCCTCACTAATGTGACGGGACTACACTTGAGCTGGCGTCCCTTTTTCAACGACCACATCAACGCGAGAACTTTGAGTCACGACAAATTTGCAAACGTGTATTTGTCCGTATACATGGCAGATCTTTGTAGGCAGAAGGGCTCGAGCCCATGACGCACACACACACGCACGTAAGAACTTTAAGTTTTAAAAACGTAAGTTTGTATAATTAGAATAATATGTCCCCCATCGTTAAAACGAGTGGACTTCAAAAATAAAATCATTTCTCCAGTGTTATTTTACGAAAACCTTAATTACCATCTAAATTTTAATTTGAGTATTAACAAGTTAAAGCATTACCTAAGCAAAACGAAGCCTATAATTACCTAAGTATTTTTCCCTTTTTTTTCCTTCTCGAGTTGCTTGAATATGAATGTTACTCAGAAAGCACATTATCTGATTTAAATTTATGAAAAGTTATTTAATGATACATTGTGATAAATTAAAAACGAATATACAAATTAAATAAAGGTTATAAATCGCTGCTTGCTTCTTATTGCACGTTGAATTTTATGAGTATTTCACGGATTAAATGTAGTCGTGCTATGTCTTTATAATGTCTGGAATAAAAAGAGAAACACCTGAGAAGCAAGAAGAATAAGAAAACATGGTATTATATAAGTAAAAATTTTTAACTGAAGGATCTTCAAAATTTTTTTGGTTGCCTCCTATGTGTGTATACTATGTAAAACAGATTTTATGCTCAAAATTTCATTAAATATTTATATTTTCCATTTATATTTTTTAAGGGAAACAAATTGTGAAGGGAATTTAAAATGACACTTCTCTTACAAAAATTGACGTGCATATATGAAATTTGATTTACAAGTTCATCAAAATATGTATAACCAAATTTAATATGGGTTTTGCGATAACATGATTTGTGTATTCATACAATACTTCTTTCTATAAATGCTTATTGAAAAATTCTTAAATAATGTATAAATTGTGAGTTCAATTATTTTTAAAATAATAAGTACTGCCTTGATTCAAAAATGCACACCAACCTTTGTTGCATGTACTATTAGCATTAGGTAAAGAAAATTCAAAGCATTACGCAAAATAGAAAAAAAAGTCTTAGCATTTGAAATGAAGACAAACTATTTATTTTATCTTTCTGGGATAAGTCAGTTTAAAGTTTAGATTTGCATAGGGATGTGAATAAAAACTAACGTAAACACTATCATAATGCTGCGTTTTTTTGAATTTAGAACTTTCAAATTTCTGTGCCTATAAAAAGGTATATAAAAATAATTTAGGCAAAAAAAAAAATTACATTTAATTTTTTGACTGATTTTTGTCAATTGAATAGTACTGTGTCACCTAAAGATGTTTATTGTTAGTTTTTAAGATTTTTACTTAACTCTAAAAAATTGAATTACAGTTCGGGGCGCATCTTCAAACAAAACAATATCAAAATATTAATAAGGATACAATACATCCATCCATTTATTAAACATTTTTCTAACTTTATAAACGTATAAGAAATATACAGAATCTTTCACTTTAGGAAATAGAATCAAAACTCCACATGCCACTGAAGTATAGAAGGTAAAATATGGAGTATATTTTATATGTGAAAAAAATGAAATATTTGAAATAGAAATAGATGGTAAGATAAAATATGATGCTTTATATGCTAGTGAAGTCAAAATATGGCACTTAAAACTGAAAAAGTTTTCTGTATGAAAAAGGTATCCCAGTTTTACCATTCTGAATTTTTCAGCCGCAGTATTTTCTGAATGAAAAATGCTCTAACGTAAATATTTTTTTACGTTTAAAGACAATGAAACCAGACCTTTAGCTGAATAACAAATTAATCACTTAAATCAAATAATAAAGTGATCATTAATTCAAATTAATAATGGACACTTTTTTCCCAAACCACATTTTTTTTGTATTACATATTATTTGCTAGCGCTCATCTCTCTTTGTTTTTTATTTCATATGAAAGAAATTTGTCCTCGTATTCAAAGATGCAAGTTCGAGTTTCAGAAATATTTCTGAAAAAAGTAGAAAATTAGTCCACGTTATATAAATTTGATGCAGTGATTTTGCACAAAATGCAAAATTATGATTCAAGATATTTTTTGGCAAAATCTTTATAATGTTCCCGAGCCTGTGAGGCAGGTTGGACTTCTTAACGATAGCTGGCGACACCACTTATTTCCACCTCCACAATTTTGGCAGGGAACTGGAGGGGACGGGAATATTTTCCAGCCCCCTGCACACATGGTCTCTGCTACGACCGCCCACAAGGCTTTCGAACCCACTGATTTAACGAGCACGTACTCCGTGTGTAGTCGGAGGGTATTTGGTGGCATTGAGTATCGTGCCCAGGCCCTCCGGTCTGGAGTCCGATGCTCTAACCACAAGGCTACCCACGGCCCAAATCATTATAATAAAAAATAATTATAGCCTTAATCTTAATTAATGAAAAACTATTTTCATTACAATCAAATCTAGAATAATTACATTCTGAAATATTTAACAAAGTATTCAAAGATTGGCGACAAACATATATTTCTAAATAAATATTTTTTTTTATAATTGCAAATATCTTTTTTATTTTTTCATAAATTTATTTCTTCTACAGATACAAAAAATAATTATAACACTTATATCAAGAAATTTCTTATACGTTTAACTTAGTATAACTTATGACAAAAGAATCCGAATAATTCAGATGATAATACGCGCAGTTCACATGAGATCTAATCATAGATGGAGCGATTCATGTAATTTCAAATGTCTTACGAAACCAGATTCTAAATAGACTCGAGGTAAATTAGTTCTTTCATTAACTTAAAACACGGCATGGATTATTTTCTTAAGGAAAACAATAATATAACAAAAAAGAAAATATATTTATGTAAAATAATTCACGGAACTGAATAAATATTGTAAGTCAGTGCTTCTCAACCACTGTGACGCGGCACTTTTGAGTGCCACCAATTTTTTTTTTAATCATTAATTATACTCTGAAGGAAAAAAATAAAATATGGAATCGAATCATTCAGCAGTTCATATTCTTTAGTTTATAGAAATAAACTAAAGGTATTCGTGACATATTCAACTTATCCTTTCGTGGAGAGATGGATGTATGAAAAAATTTGATTAGGAATGAATCTATTTTTTTACGGATACATCTGTGTACGAATTAACTTTGAATGGAGAGGAAAAACTAATTTCGCTCTGTAAAAATCGAGATTTAATTTCAAAACATTAAGAAGAGTCAATTATCTCATAATAGCAAAAAATGTTTATAATATTATTACAATTTTCTTCATCTTATTTGCGGGAATTCGAATTTATAGCATTAAAAAATATGAAGATGAAAAAAAAACGCGATGAGGCTTTGCAATGTAGATGACGAAACGTGAGGATGACTTGGACATTTTTACTACTCAATATAAACAAATTATCAAAAATCATCAGCTCAAATTTCACATTTAATGTATTTTTATAATTAATTTATAATTAATTACTGAATAAACATTTTGATGTTTTTGCCGTGCATATTATTTTATTTAACGTTGAAAATAGGTATCATCAACTATAAAACGCATTCAGTCTAAGGTTTTTAAGTATTCTGAATTAAACTCTAATTTGAATTCCAAATATTAAACTTCAAAATATAGGAATATTTCCATGTACACACTGAAATCACTTTACGTGTGTTTGTGTAACAAGTAATGCTTACTTATTTATATTTCTTATTTTAATAAGAACCAAGATCATTTTCTTAAGTTTGCGAGGACCGAGTTCTTATTTTTAATGGTTTTATTGTGTAAATAGTTTTAATTCCATTTATCAAATCTACTTATAAGGATTCCACTTTCATTTTCCAAGGCCTTTTAGGCAAATATTTCGAATAAAAAGCATTGTTTAACAATGTTCTGGGTAGCAGTTCAAAATATGTTAGAAATTTAAGCTCTTTAACCTCCTCGTTCCCCTTGTATCATATGTGATACAAACGTTTCATAATTTTTTGTGAAGGCTGAACAAAAAAAAATTTGCGAACGGTTGCACCACAGGAGATAGAGAGTGAAATACCTCATATAATTCCCTCCTTTAGTCAACACATGGCAGTACCTGTCCATGATAGCGATTTCTAGTAGCATCTCTGAATCAAAACAAGATGTGTGCACGTAGTATTTTTTCATATTTATATACAAATATTAAACTATTTTTAAAATACGCCTTTTCCTTGTGTATGTAATTTTTACTAGTTAACAGCAAAAAAAATTTTTTTAGTGAAATATTAAAGCATAATGACTTGTGAAATTTGTTAGTATCACTTGTGATACAATGGGATCCAATCACTTATGAACATACTTTTTAAGTCAATTTTGTTTTAATTTTTAGTTATATTTTTTTTGAGGGATTTGAAGATTGATAGAAGTATTTCTTGAGTTGAAATCTTTAGTTGAGATGTTTGCTTTCTATTTTTACCCATTTAATGCAGAGTTACACATTCCACATCATGCAGTTCGTAACAAAGAAGCTAGGCACAAGCCTGAAGTGGTTGGGGATAAGACTCATCTAAGTAGGTGCAGGAATGAGAAGTGCTCTGCCTTAACAACTGTATAATGTACAGACTGCAAGGTTTTCTATGCTTTACAACTACTAGAAATGGTTTCTAGGCATTTCATGAAAGTAAAAAATAGTGTTTTTGTAATAATACTATCAATATATTTCTAAAACGCCAATAAAACTTAACTTTTTATTGAATTTATGAATTGTATGTATTGTGTGATTAAAGACTAAGATTAAATTAATTACTTCAATCTTTCTTAATACTTAAAAAAATTCAGATTGTAGGGTCTTGTTCCTGATGTATCACATGTAATACATCCCCCCTAGCTTCTATAAATTAAAATAATTATTGCACTTTTCTACATCAGAGTGATCAAAACAACTATTTAAGCAACTCTTACAAAATATCAAGCTTTTATTTTTGTCTGGGGTCTAAGGAGTAATACTATATTAATTTTTGAAAAACTAATAGACAAATAAGAAAATAATCTCTTTAAAAACTTCAAGACTAGATTTTATCCTAACAGAAAATGTCAATTAAAATAAAACACGTTTTTGAAATGCTTGAGAATTTTGTTTATTAATTTAAGTTATAGTATATCTTAGCACATATGTGTGTGTTTTATTTCTTTAGATATTGATAAACGAGTATGCATATTAATTTGGAATATTGCATTCTTAAACGTAAATTTATTTGTCGTTGCTTATGTTACTTAACTGCTTAGACGCAATATAAGTTCTTTGAGAAAAGTTCTTCAACTTTCAACTTTCTTCTAAGAGCATTTTTTCCAACTTTTGAATAACATTGCTGAAACAGACTCATGATAAAAAAATAAAAATAGGCTTTTGGTATACAATAATGGGAAAATAATATTTATTTTTTGTTAGCATAAATTTTATACGTTTTCACAACTTTTGGAGTAATATTTAATTAATTGTTATTGAGTCGTTCCTTTGCCAAGGAGTAACTAATTAAAGCGCCGCCAATTATGACAATTTGGCAATATTCAAATAAACGGGAGAAACAAGTATTCAAAGAAAATATTTCATATAAATATGTATTTTAAAAACGTAGGAAAGGGAAATACCAACAACGTAACTAATTAAACTGGAACAACTGCTTCACTTGGTGTTTCGATTCATTATTCCAGGGAAAATTGAAGCAATAAAATTTTAAAAGATAAAACAATTTTTTTTTAAATCTGAGATTTAAAAATATTTCAATATAATCTAAAATTGTATTATAATTTATGAATAAGGTAATGAAAGTATGATTGAATGTGTGAGGTACACTGATTTCAACTGGATAAGAAACATACATATAATTACCAGACACCGACAAAAAAAATTGTGTCACATGCAATTTATAAACACTATTGAATATTTACTTAAAATTGTAATAGGGTTATTTCTTTACACAGCTGATATACTTTTTGGCAAAGACTGAACAAGTTAGTAATGTTTCTGAGGAATGGAGGCCCATACTGATATAATTGCAATTCTAATTTAAGTCATATTGCATTGAAGCGTTTTATAGGTAAGCAATCTCTCGATGTGGTCCCACAAATTCTCAGCAGCATTATTGTCAGGAGACGAGTTAGACACAAAAATAGGTAAATTCTGATTGATGTTCATCAAACCAATTCGAAACCAATTGGGTATGGGGGCGAGATGCATTATCAAACTGAAAATGGCCCTCTTTATAAAGGAACTTTCCAACCGTAAACAAGTGCTTGTGATCAAAATTGATGTTGAGGTACACTCGCTGTTCAAAATGATAATCACAGATATCAAGGGACCCAATATATCCTAGAAACAAGGAAAACATTTTCTACAGCAAAATTTCACCAGCAGCAGCCTGGAGAGTTATTTGACAAGAAAGATCCATGATTTCGTGCTATGTGTGCTTTATTCTTATTCTACTTTTTGCATTATAGTGCAGTAAACGAGATTCATAGAACAATGCTTCTTTTTTTCAGTCATCAAGTGACCAATTTCAGCAATCCTGAGCCCCTCAACAGGAATTTTCCTAATTTTTCTGTGATACCAAAGACACTTTAAAAAGGACTTATGTCTCTAAAATCCATCCTTTTTATCTGTTTTTATTGCTTGAACTTTTATATTCGCAATTGCCACTCTCTAAGTACTTGGGATACTGATTGGCAAGAATATCCAAAAAGATTTGTCGTTTCAGAGCGGCTGACACCAGTTATTCTTAAACCGACTGTCATCCTTCTTTCTATGTCTCTGAAATCTTTCGTCGTACCATTTTGACATTTACGTCACCCAAAAATTAGTGCTATTTTTATCAAGAACTCTACATATATTGCTAAGTATCTGCCTCACTGTCGGACTGGCTTACTTTGAAATTAGGAATGTCTCTAATTTCCTGCGTGTAATTAATTTGTATTTATCTAAGTAATAAAATGACATCATTTTACTTTCTAAAGTGTTTTGAGTCTACATAGTTTGTGACGGATGTATACGCGTCCTTCAACTAAACCTCTTGGAAACTCTTTGGGCTATCAATTACAACCAACCCTTTTGGAAGAATAAACCGTGATATGCAGATTAGGTCAATTATATAATGCAGGTTTTGTAGCTAGAGAGAGATATAGATGAATAGATGCAGTGTTCTGGAGCTTGAAATATAGAGAAGCTGACGACAAGGAAAGATATCTACCGATCAGGAATTAGTAAACGTTGATAGCGCATTTCGGGCATTGAATAGTTGAAGATATTTAAGTGATGATTGGTCACCATAGCTAAACTGTAACTCAAATATTAGAGTAGTGGATTGATCCATAAAAGGAGGATCAATTTAATAGAAGTCTTCTCACACACACACATAATTCGTGTCTCTCGTAGTTAAATTCCCTCTGGCTCTTAATTGGAACATCTCATCGTGTTTGAATACTTGAATTGTGTCTGTGATAATTAGTGTGCTGACTAAATAGTTAAAAAGTATTACGGCGAGTCATCTTTCACTTCCTAGAGTCACTTCCGAGAGTAGGTCACCTATGTTACAAGTTTAAGTTAATTTTACAAGAGGTTGCTATTTAAAACTATTTAAATTTAACCTACATCATATTTAAAGAACATAAAGCACATGAATTTGTGATGGATCTATACGCGTCTTTCCACTAATCCTCATGGGAATTATTTTGGGCCAGTAATTTTAGCCAATCTTCTCCTAAAAGAAGTAAACGTGATATGCAAATTAAATTTAATGTATATATATTCCTTCTTCGTGTGTTTGAGAATTAGTTAATTGTAAGTAGATTAGAAGTGAAATGAATTGACAGTGAAGTGTATTCGTAAACAAAAAGAAAGAAAACCAGAAGTTTAGATAACAAGAAAGTGATAAGATTAGCTAACCAGAAGTTTTAAAGTCAACTTGAATTAAATAGAAGTCTGCATGAGTTCAGGTACTGTGACCTTAAATTAAGTTGATGTTTAGAGTGTAAAATATAGTGCGGTCATTTAATAAGTAATCCCTGTGTAAAGTAATATTAAAGGAGAGAGAAGATCGGCAGTATTGAACATATTCTCCCCAATCGCGAATCCGTATCTCTCTCTCGCTCTATTCCTGAATTGAATTATCTTATTTATAGTGTTATTTGTGTTTGAGTTGTTAATAGTGATAAATAAAATAATTGGAATTCATCATGTCGTATGATCCTTTAGTCCTTCCACACATTTAGCTGGGCCACAGGGTAGAGGGGATTAAAAGCGTTTTAAATTTAAGATGGTTCCAAAATTTTCTTACGATCTAAAACTAAAGTACAAGGGTCAGAGCGCAAGAGTTCCGGATTCTGATGCGAAAAGAATAGTTATTCCTGCGTGTCAACACGATTGCACAAAACCGAGATCAAACAAAATTTCCTGCAAGTGCCTCATCTAAGATGCGTATATCTTTCAGTTTAGAATTCTATTGTCCGTTTGGAAAAACTGATAAATGTGGTAATTAATAAAAGGATGAATAGACGTATTTAAACTGCCGTATAAATGTCTTAATTCAAGTAAAATTTTAGCAATATTTGTAGAAAAGTTTTAAACACTACTCACTGAAGAAATGTGATTTTTTTAAAATTGAAATTGCCTATAAATATTTTTCGAGTGTGATTTTGGCGAGCAGGATAAGCCATGGGCAACATGATTTTGCAAACTATGCTGTCCTACTCAATTTTTAGAAGAGATTTCA